>VUQH01089243.1:14430-41440 GCA_015106775.1 Etroplus canarensis | reverse complement strand
GATCCCATGTTGAACACTTTCTTCCTCTGTTGCAAGAAAATTAGCTTAAAGTGCCCAAGTGTCTGTGTGTGTTTGTTTTGCGGTAACCTGCTGATATCATCAAGCTGAACGACAGAATGATGGTTCAGAGACCGAGGGTCAAGAGAGTGCAAACGTGTGTGTGTGTGTGTGTGTGTGTGAACGCTTTGTTAAGTGTTTCTCTGCCCATCAACCAACATCTGCCTTTGAAGGTTGATATAATTTGAAGCATAGATGCCAATACCCAGTAAACCTCCCAGGACTGAATGCAACTTCATTGTTAAGACAACAATTATATTATCAAACACCTGATTAACCAGAATAAAAATAAAACATAGGGATGTGTATTAAAAAGCATAATAAGAAGTTTTACCAGTGAAATATTCTTTATAAAAGTCCCAGATGTGTGTTTACCTTTTGATGGTGCGCAGCAGGGTGGATCTGGCCTCATTGTGAAAGGTGATTATAATGGAGGTCGAAGGAAGGTCAGAGTCGTAGTGAAGAGTGGTGCACCTGCAGAAAGAGAGACACATTACTGATGGTTACTGGCAACAATCTGCCGAGTCAATGAAAGACATGTAAAAATACAGTTGCACTGTTACAATGCATGTACCGTTTGTGCACAGATGCATGTACACACAATATTCTCAATATACGCTCACCGGCCACTTGATTTAGGTATACCTGTTCAACTATTTGTTAACATGCATAGCTAATCAGCCAGTCACATGTCAGAACCTCAATGCCTTTGGGGATGCAAACATGGTTGAGATGACCTGTTGAATTTTCAGCCAAGAATGAGAAAGGGGAAGAAATGTGATTTTAGTGACTCTGAACGTGGTTGCCGATACCAGATGGACTGGTCTGAGTATTTCAGAAACTGCTGAGCCACTGGGATTTTATACACATCTACCTCAAGGATTTACAGAGAATGATCTGAAAGAAGATAAAATGTGTGTTCCGCAAGCTCAGGTCTTCTGGGAGTTTGAGGGTTCTGCACAGTATCTTAGCTGTTCCTATGAATGCGCTCTTCTGGACAGAGACCTGCTGGAGCCATTCTTCCAGTTTGGAGGTTCTAGCTCCTAATACTCCAACTACCACTGGGACCACATCTGCTCCAGCTGTTCCTTCAGCCCTTGTTACTTCTCACTCTACTCCTGCTCCTTCTTCCTGATGTTGGTGTTGGCTGGGATAGCTGCTTCTATTAAAACTCCAGTCTTCTGTTCCTTGTCAACCACCTCTGGTTGGCCAGCAGCTGAATGTCTGGCCGAAACTTGCCCTGTTGTTCTCAGCTACCTTTGGAGGTGTCTCCCATGGGGACTCGGGGACTTCTAATCCATATGTGGCACATTTGTTCCTATAAACTATCCCAGCCACTTGGTTGTGCTTTTCAGTGTACATTGTCCCAGCTTGCATCCTGCTACCATGTGCCGGACTGTCGCCGGGGCACCACTGCACAGCCTGCAGCTTGCGTCCTATCAGCTGTGGTGGACTCCTGCCTCCATGGATCTGGTGCTTAGGGCCTGTTTTTGTGCTGCCATGATCAGAGCCTCCGTGCTGTCTTTCTGACCAGTCGATTCTAACCACTGATAGGATTTTTTGCCACTTTCTCTATCGGTCAATGGTACATTCCATGCAGGGGCTTGGTCCTCCACAATACTTTGTCCTCTTGCTCCACCTTACTGTTCACTTTCACCTGGCTAATGTACTCTTTTATCAGCTCATCTGGGGGGGCATCTTCCTGATGTAATCATGGAGGTTCCTTGTTTCATCCTGGATTGTGGCTCTGATGCTTGCTAATCCTTGCCACCCTCTTTTCGTTGCTCATAGAGCCTGAGGGGGACTTTGGGTGGAACCCTCCATGCATTGAGAAGAGTTTTGTGCCTCATCTGTGACATCTATGTCCTCCTGTGGCCAGCTTATTATTCCAGCTGGGTATCTGATGACAGGTAGTGAGTCTGCATTGATGGCTTGGATCTTGTTCCTGCTGCTTAGCTGGCTTCTCAGTACTTCTCTTACCTTCTGGATGTATTTGGCTGCAGCTGATCTTCTTGCATCTTCATCGTGGTTCCTGCTGGTCTGTGGCGTACCCAGGTAGTTGCAGCTGTTCTTCATGTCCATCATTCTGCCTTCTGGTAACTCCACCCTCTCAGTTTGGATTGCCTTTCCTCTTTTTACCACCATCCAGCCACACTTATCAAGTCCTAATGACATCCCGGTGTCCTTGCTGTAGATCCTGGTGAGGTGGATCAGTGAGTTGATGTCTCGTTCATTCCTGGCATAAAACTGGATATCATCCATGCACAGGAGGTGGCTGACAGCTGTGGACATCTCTTTCTCCCAGATATTCTTCCAGTATTTCTCAGTTTCAGCTCTTGGAGGGTCCACCCTTGAGCAATTGGTCCTTGGATAGGTCTTTAGAGAACAGACCATTTATTCCCTTGGCCTCTGATTCTCTGGTGTTCCTCTTCAGCCAAGTAGCCAGAGCTGTGAGCCTTTGTTTGGCAGTTTCTAGAGTCTCAGTTATAAAAATCGTGCTGTACTTCTTATCCATCCAGGACGTGTCTCTCACAACACCCCTCTGCACCTCATTTAGTTGACTAATATCCTTCTGGGCTTGCCTGATTTTTGCTTCCAACATTTATCTCTATGAGGGGGCTCCCTTTACAAGCATTCCCAATCTTACATCCAAGTGTTCCTATGATTAATGTGGCAGTGGCATATATGAGCTCATTGGTTTCTGTTATTACTGGTAGAGGGGACGGTGAGTAGAGCTGTACTAACATCTGCGAGCATCTCTTCTGATCGGGTTTTATCAGCAAACCCGGGGCGTCATTCGGTGTGGTCGTCTTGTGTCTGGCCACAATCCTTATCCTCAGGTCAATATATGCCTCTGTCATAGCAAGCTGATAGTTCTGATGGAATTCTTTAATACTGCTCTCTTCTACCAGGATGGGCTCATCAAGGCCCTGCTGCTCAGCATTATTCTCTCTGTGCTGAATCCCTTGGATTTCCAGCTCCCATAGTCGCTTCCTTCTATTGATGTTAAAGTACTGAGCGTTTTTTTGGTCAGTGTAGATGTTGGCCTTCTCTTCATCACCAGTTCAAACATACAGCATATATATGGGTGTGTGTGTGTGTCTGTGTGTGTGTGTGTGTGTGTGTGTGTGTGTGCTTGTGTGATTGCACTCCCTTCGCTGGGTCAGCAGCCTTTTCGTCTAAAAGAGCAGAGGCATGCACATATACACACACAGTCTCACACACGCACAAATGCAGTGCATAATGAGAAGACTGGCCTTTACCTATCAGGTTGATGGATTGGTGACATTTTCCAATAGTAACAGTCTGCTTGGTCTGTTCTGGCCTTTATTTTTGAGAAGCTCACCTTTCTGAAATGTGTGTGTGTGTGTGTGTGTGTGTGTCTGTGTGTAGAAGTGAACACACTGCATCATTAGCCAGCCTAACATGGTTTTCTGCAGCTCACCTAATCTACTTCCATAATGTGTTTCATTATTTGTGTGCAGGAGGCGTTGAGGTTGGAATATTCAATTAAAAATACCATACATAAGCAAGAAAAATGTGACCAGTTTTACCCATTTTCTTTGATTTAAAGAGGTTCCCTGTGTTCTGCTAATACAATAGGATGAATACAAAATGTGAAATAGGGAGTTCATGCACATTAACAACTTGTCTGAAGGCACTTTTTATGAGAATATGATGGATTGAACACAAACACGTTTGACACCGAACAGCATTAAACAGTAATTAATATAATTTATAATTTATGATTTGAGTCGTGTCGAAACTACTTCCCCAATTGACAAACAGAATGAAAGAGAATATGATTTAAAATATTGAAACTTTTATTAAAATCCGGACAGAAATGACTGATTTGGTGTTTGTTTATAAGCAAAAATCTTATCAGTCTTCATAATGTGTGGCAACAGTTGTCTAAAATTACAAGTGTTTGGTCTCAAATATATTCAGAAGGAGGCCTTTGAGAAATGCACATGATTTTTCTCCAAACATGTCCATAGCATAGTGCTCAAAAAACCTCAAATTATCTTGGAGCATAAGTACAAACACCATTTTATCAGAATGCTGACACACTTCCCAGCAAGACAGATTTAAGAGCTCCTCCCTGTTGCTGCCCAACTTTGTAGTTTAAAAAGATAAGACATACATTTTTTCACAAAAAAATCTAAGGCAGGAAGACTTATCTACCTTCCAGACATCTGAAATGAGACGACACCAAAAACACGTTGACTTGTTGTGATCAGGAGGCAATTTTTTTTCCATACCAGAAGACATAAACATGTTTTTTTTTTAACAAAAGGCCAGAAGCTTTATGAAGTTTGGTTAGTAAAGTTTATTTGTACCCAAATTCATTTCTCAGAAGAACTGCTAAACATTGTTTCCAAACTTTGAAGATGCAAAAATGAATGTCCACCTTCTTTCAGTCCTAAGGTTTTACATAACAGGACATGATAAAAAAATCATCTGGTCTTAGCAGGTCTTAAAAATAGGTAAATAGCATTTAGGTGTGTGTAAACATCAGTCTGGACCTTGGAGAAGCAAATATTTCTTCTCGCCAATCTGGGAAGGGTTATAAGGCCATTTCCAAACAATTTGAAGTCAAGCATTCTACAGTGAGAAAGATTATTCACAAGCGGAAAACATTAAAGACAGTCAGTCGCCTTTCTTCCCAGAAGTGGACTTCCCAGCAAACTCACTGCAAGGTCAGGCCGTGCAATGGCCAGAGAAACTACAAAAACCCAAGAGCTACATCTCAGACTCTCTAGGCCTCAGTTAGCACATTAAATGTTAACTATCATTATAGGGCAAGCAGAAAAAGACTGAACAAACATGGCTTGTTTGGAGGGGCTGTCAGGCGAAAGCCTCTTCTCTCTAATAAGGGAATAACACCACAACTTGGGTTTGCAAAATTGCATTTTAACAAACCACAAGACTGCTACAACAATGTCCTTTGACCAAATGAGACCAAAGCGGAGATTTATGGCCATAACGCACATCACCATATTTAGTGAAAACCAAACAATGCATACCACCACAGACACCTCATACCAAGTGCCAAGCACAGTGGTGAAGGAGCAATGATTTGGGCCTTTTTTGCAGCAAGAGGCCTGGGCAACTTGCGGAGAGTCAACCACAACCTCCTCTGTGTACTAAAGTATTGTAGAGTCAAATGTGAGGCTATCTGTCTAACACCTAAAGCTTGACCAAAACTGGATCGTGCCACAGGACAATGAGCCCAAGCACAGCAGCAAATCTACAACAGACTGGCTGAAGAAACGAATCAGGGTGTTGCAATGGCCTAGTCAAAGCCCAGACCTCAACCTGACCAAAAGGCCATGGTGGGACCTTAAAAGAGCTGTGCATTAAAGAATGCCCAGAACCCTTAGCGACCTAAAGCAACCTTATAAAGAATAGTGTTGCTGAAAGTGGTTCTACAAGCTACTGAATCATGGGGTGCACTTAGTTTTCACTCGGGGGTTCTGCATTTTGGCCTACTTTTTGTTAAATAAATGAAACATTGTATTATGTCATGCTGTTGTTCATCTAAGAAGGCTTTTCCCTAATTTTACGACCTGATAAGGGCCAGTTGATTTTTTTTATCGTGTTCTAAACACAAAACCTTAAAAGTGAAAGTGGGTACTTTCTTTTCGCATGACTAACATCAAATGATCAAATGGGGCAAGTTGTTCAACTAGCAGATCTTATGTGCCATATTTTCAATATTTTGTGGGTTCAACTCGGTGTGCATCATCTAAGTGTCCTTGAGCTAAACATTGAACCTTCTCTTGAGATCTACTGCGGGTTAGAACACATGCTCACCTCCTAATTTGTTGTATTAACAGGTCGGCACGCAGCATCAGTCAGTGCGCTCGAGCACCCAGCTGTGAAATAATACTATCAGCACCTCATTAACTCGCAATTTGATTTCTTCTTCTTCTATTTTTTTTTTTTTTTAAGTTTGGAGGCAAAGAGATTAAGTAGGGAAACAATATCACCGAAGAAGAGAAGGTAAAATTTTCAGTCTGTCTAGATATTCCTATTTATGCAGTCCATATCCTTAAGGCTTTTTTTGTCATCTAGTGTCACTCCTTTACTCTTTCTTGCATTTATTGATCACTCTAATGCTCCCGTAGTCTTTTTCATTACCTTGCCTTTCATTCCCTCTTTCCAAGTAGCATTTTCAATCAAATTGGTAATTTCTTTGCACAGTTACAACCCTTATATATTTCAGATTTCAAACTTTGTGGTTCAAATTAATGGTGTGACTTTTTCAGAGTCAACCGTTAAGAAAATACCACGTGTTCATAGTTTATACACAGTTAAAAGGTCTGCTACATTTAGGTTCGAAGTTGAACATAAAATGTGTTTACATTAGAATGCCATTTGCTGCACTCATTTACATCTACTGTACACACAAGAACAGATTAAAACTGATACTCTCACACATCAGCCACACGATCAGACGTCCCTCTTTAATGCGATGAAAGATGGGTGACCGGTCATATGAGCAGAAAATAGCACATTCTTCCCCAGGTGTTTTGACAGGGCCAGCATAAGGTGCGCTACTGGGACATATTCATATATTACCGATATTCCTATACCGAAATTTGTAAGCGTTTTCTGTTTGACAAGTAACGGTGTCTATTTGCCGTTTAAAGACATTTTAAAGACAGAGCATTGTGCATTTTGGATAAAGGAATAATTGTTGCCATGAGATGTCTGAAAATAGTATAAATGTAGTGACCTCAGTATAATCAAGAGCAGTTTGAGACTGCATACCTCCACCAAGCAAAAACAGTCCTCGGATTTCTCCGTTTTCTTAACCAGCTCCAGATCCGGGTCTGGACTGACTCATTTCTAAGCTTGGCCAAATCCGATAACCGGTAAAATTTGTGTAAAATAAACACTAAATGTGTAAACAGGCATACTAAATAAGTGCAGCTGACATGCTTTAGGAATACTGGGCCCCTTGTAGGTTAAACAGCGGAACATCACATTGATGCTGTGCACCTGAGTGTGGGTACTTCACCCTCTTGCAAACAGTGTAACATGGGCTCCTAAAGCTGGACTTCCTACTAAATTCACAAAGGAGTACTACTTTACACTACTGCTGCCCTAGTTTTGGATACAGAGAGGTGGACACTTGACACATTCAAGTGTTTTCAGATTTTACCTGACCTGCAAGGAAGCAAATGACTTGCTATGTGACTTGATATGTGCCTATAAATGCAAATTTCTGAGGAGACAGGTGCTGCAGAACGCTGCTTCTTCAGGCGCGAAAAACTGACGGACAAAAGAGTAATGCTGACGTTATTATCCTCAACAACGGCACACTTCCAAATTATGGTCCAGCTAGCTTTTATATCTGATATGTAAGACAGATACCCAAGTACACTTCAAAAGGACCCAAGTCTATCACCAACACTTGGCATCCACAGATGGATGGACGGCATATTAGGTTAACTGGCAATTCTACATTAGCTGTGAGGGTGAATGGTTGCCTCTCGCTTTCTGTTAGCCCTGTGGCACACTGGTGACCTGTCCAGGGTGTATGTACTACTCTGCCTCTCTATGAAGAAATTGCCATGTGGTTTAAATGTGCTCATTTTTTTTTTTTTTTTAAACTGAATGACATTAGTGACCTTTTGTTTCTTTGAATTCACATTTCTTTATGTATTTTTATGCATTTTCCTTCCCCAGGTGAGAGCAGGAATATGCACAAAATATTTGTCATATCATATCCCATCATGCCCCTCTCTGTCTCCTCCACCCCTCTATCTCTCTGTCTCCATCTCTGGTTTTTGCTGCAGTTGATTTATTCAGCAGCTCTACCAGAGAGGAACGATAAGAAGATAAAGACGAGTCGCTTCCGTGTGGGAGAGAGAGTATGGTGTGTGTGTGTGTGTGTGTGTGTGTGTGTGTGCGTGTGCATTTGAGAGAGAAGGACTGAATGAAAGATGATCGAGACCGAGAGACACAGTGACAGACAGGCAGAGAGGGAGACCGACAGAGATGTACAGATAAAAGTTGTGCTGACAGATGACTGATGTTGGAGCTGATATGAACAAGCTTCTATAGTCCCAAAGCGCATGTGTGTGTGTGTGTGTGTGTGTGTGTGTGTGTGCGTGTGTGCGCTCGTGCATGTGTGCATTAACGGCCTGCTGTGTCAAAACTCAAGAGAACACACACACACACACACTGGGAAGGAAATACAGGAATGTGAAAAAAATGAAGAGAAGGAGAAGAGAGACCTTCTTCTTTCGGCTTCCTGCTTTAAGGATCACCCCAGTGAATCATCTGCCTCCATCTCATCCTACTTCTTGCTGTTCCGTCACACCAACCGTTTGCATGTCCTTCACTACATACATGAACCTTCTTCTTCTCCTCCTGCCTGGCAGATCCACTATCCCTCCTCTGCACATATGCAAACCAACTTAACCTTAACTTTATATTCTTAAGTCTGAATATCTCTCTGATGTACTCATATACTGCACCCTGGTTGCTCACATCCAAAATGTCAGCATCTTCAATTCTGCCACCTCCAGCTCCACCTCCTGTCTTTTTGTCAGTGCCTCCATCCCCAAACATCACTAAACCTTCCCTTTCACTCTTGCTATCCTTCTGGCACAAAGCACCCCTGACACTCGTCTCCACCCACTCCACCCTGCCTGCACTCTCTTCTTCGCCTCGCTTGTGCTCTGTCCGTTGATCCCAGGTATTTAAACTTCCTCTCATTCACACACGTGCACTCTGTCTTGCTTCTACTGACTTTCATTCCTCTTCTCAGACTCTCTTCCACCTCCTCCCTGCTCTCCCTACAAATTAAAATGTCATCTGCAAACATTATGATCCATGGAGACTCCTGCCTGACCTCATCTGTCAACCTTTCCATCACCGCTGCAAACAGGAGAGGGCTCAAGGTGAAAGGATAAAAAAAATGGAGGATAAAAACAATAGAGAAGAGAACACGAAGAGAGATGATAGTGAAGAGTAAAGAGGATGCAAAATGAAGTGAAAAGGAAAATAGGAAACAACAAACAGAGGGATGAGAACAGAAAAACAGACTAGGTAGTGTTTTGCAGGTGAAAAAGGAATAAAAGAAAGGGTGGAAAATAATATAGGAAAAGAACTGAGCTGCAAGCATACAGGCGGTAAGAATAAGACCAGGAAGTAGATGGGAAAATAGATAAAAGTGAAAGATGGCTGAGAGAAACTGAGGAGACAAAACAAGTCCAGAAGAGAAATAAGAAGAAAAACCAAACTAAGGAGTGATATTCATTTAACTTCTTGGGTATTAGTAACATAAATCACAGAAAATCTATTTCATCCACTGGAGATAAAAAAAACAAACCAAAAAACAAAAACCAAATACAAATGCAAAGAGGCAGAAACACTCTAAACTGGACCCCTTTAACATCTCCCAGTGTATTCCAATTTTGAAGCTGCATATCTCCATTCTGCCCACAGTTTGATAAGAGGAAAGGGATGAAGAGGTGAGGAGGAGACAAAACATACAACAATGCAAAGTAGAAAGAGAGGAGGAAAGAAGATGAGACAAAATTCTTTTAAGATAAAAGGACGGCAATAGAAGGCAGGGATAGAATATGAGAAATGTATTTAGCGTATATTTCTGCCCAGATGGTGGAAAATCATTCATATTTGATAGGAGTGAATGCTGCTTTTGTGCGTGGTGGTGAGAGTGTGTGCTGGCTCATCAAAGTTCATCTGGAGGTGAGATAAACACATGAAAGGGGAGGTCAAAACCGGTGGCATCCACACACACACACACACACACACACACACACACCCTCTCTGCGGGCGGCGGTGGCCGACCTGTCAAAGTGTGTGTTCGTGCTGCAAAATACTAATGGCTCCTGATGTAGCCCTGAGATACTGTCAGACCTGTTCAGATATACACACACACACACACACACACACCTCCAGCCTCTGATTAACACCTCCAACACTTTTCTCTTTCTCTGTCCTTCACTTGTTCTGCCTCTCGGCCCTTTTCTATTCTCTTTTCCCTGTATTTTTCTCAGCCCTGCCCGGTCTGTCTCTCCCCTTGTTTCCTCTGTCCAACTATGTCTCCCTCCTGGCAGAAAAGTCACCAACATAAAGACAAAGACTTTGTAATGGAGAGGTGACTGTTTTGGGACTCAGTTTTGCCATACAGAGCTAGTCTTGATGGAACACACTGGACACTGAGCTGGCGTCCCCCAACACAAACACGGAACAGTCGGTGTGTAATTACTTCCAGATACAATTCATACATAACAACACTCTTCTGTGCCTTTTCAAAATGCATAAGACCACTACAAAATATGATCGCTGAGTAAATTAAAACTGCTTGATGTGGGTAAGATCGGATTGTCTTCTCGTTCACCTCACCCCTCGACTAGGGTGGCTGTCTAGGGTGGCTCTATACCATTTGCTCTATACTATTAAGAGTGGCCTTGAAGCCTGCTTGCCTGCCTTGGTGGCCTTCTTTTCTCGAAATCCGTCTAAATTGTGTTTACTTGTGCGTTCAGCCGCATGAAGGTCTGAAAGGCGAGGCAAAAGGTTCCAAATACTTTCAGATATTTTGGTATACGAGCTGAGGGGTGTACTATGAAGGAAGTTCAATACAGCCAGGCTTTTCGTCGCGTTAGCAGGCTGGACAAACCCTAAAACTCCAGCCAGAGATAACTTGTATCATAACAGAGGCATTCAACTGTTGTGTTAACCCAGGCTTTCTGCTTCAGGATCTGTGCCCCTCACATGAAAGGGGGCATTTTGTGCATCATTTGAATCTTCTTGTGCACAAAATGGATCAACTGAGCACCAACGACATCAATCAGAGACATTCTCAGAGGAATGGATGCTAAAGCTCTGCAAAGATTGTGAAAAAAGATGACAGTAAAATTTAACCCCGCTGACTCATTAAGCTTAGGAATTCATAAGTGTTAATTTGAGTGTTGTTTTTTTACTGCTCAGTGTGCTGCTATCTAGTTTCAAACGCGACATCTGAACATTAAAGCTCTGGAACTTTAAACATGATGCATTCAAACACCCCAGGTTACTCGGTGCATTCATTTCTGAAACTCTCCCACAGGCTGATAAAAGGAAACGTGGAAATAATGTTAGTTTGTCGCCAGATCAAAGTGAAATGAATTCACTTTGATTGAATATTGTCTCTGATAATGGCCGACAAATGTATCTGATCCATTTTCCAGTCAGTGCATTATTAGCTGCAATTTTGTCATTGTAAAAGATACTTAGCAGGAAATTAGGACAAAATGTTTATACATTTTCTGTATCACCAACTGAATATATGCAAATTCACATGACAATGCCATCCACAGTTTGCACTGCTTCATATCTTGGAGTCATTTGATAATGGAGCGGTATCACTGAATAGGTTGCATATACGAAAAGTATTCCTACAGCAAAAATAAATATGGCACTCGCTGTATTCTGTAAATAATCGAATCAGCTGAGTTAAAGCAAAACTCTTCAAGCTCCACATAACTTGCTAACTGATTCATTTGGCTTTGTAGTACGCCCCTCTGGTCTGTTAATTAGACTGAGTTCAATGTGCTGATGGTTTTTCTTTTGTGGTTAATCTGGTGTTTCATGGGAATTATTATCCATATGGGGACTCATGGTTAAGGTGTACTCACATTTAAGGTCGGCACGATCCAGGACTGCCTTTAACCTTAGGTTTATTTCACCACCCTTTGCTTACCTGCACAAGTGATAGGATGCAGCAGGTGCGGCTGGGAAGGCATAGCGATGGACTAGTGGACGAGAGGGACGCTAGTTTGTCTTTTTCTTCATTGACATTTCGTTAATGCTATGGCCCCTAAATTCGTGGCTCAAAGGAACCGAACATATGAGATGCCACCACGCTGCCGCAGGTCGTGAAACTTTGAACAGTGCGACGTCATCACTGACAAAAATCGAACACAAAGAGACGAGGAGATGTGCACTCCGGCGCACGCAAACAAAACAAGTAAAAAAACACGGCCCAGCCACGCAATGGGCCGTCAGATTCAGGCTTCTCCCCGAAACTAATATGGATAAACTAACCTCACAGAACCAAAACTGAAAACAGAGCTGCCACTAACTCCCAAATCAATACTTAATTATTAACCAACTTAAGTGCAAAAGCAACAGAAAAATAATGTTGAGAGAGAGAGAGAGAGAGAGAGAGCGGGTGGCTATGCTCCACCTTCACTGGCTTTACGTGGAGGCACTGAGGAGAATTCAGAGGAGAAAGCAGGTTAATTGGGATGACAGAAAACAAGAAGGGATGGTAGATGCGCTGATGCATTGGTAAAAGTTAAGAAATACAAACTTTCTGCACCTGCTGTACTCCTGCCTCGAGGCCTGCTTTACAACTTTCCGGTTCTAAACAGTAACAACTGATTAAAGGGAGTTCTTCCTCCCTGCTCTCATCATTAGATCACTGGGATTCCCTCCTTGATATGACAGTATTAACGGATCCACAGGGTCTGTCTGTTGTGAAGTGGCGCTATATGACGCTCCTGAATACAGTACTACTCGAGATCAGAGGGTTATCTGATAACTTCACATTTAACAAAAACATTTTAAAACCTTTAAAATGTATCTGGCACTTTCCCCAAAACACTACACTAACAGGCGTCTGCATGTTTCTTCTTGTCAAAACTTCCTGTGCTCCTGCGTGTAATTGCAAATTAAATACCTAGAACTTGGCTGGCATGTCATTGCCTTAAATCTGACCCTGTGTGACTTTGACCTTTGACCCCAAAATCTTTGTAAATGTTATCAGGATGTTCTACCCATCGTAGGTCTTAACCACACGAAGTTTGGTAACGCTCCAGTGATGATGGGGAGATGATGTTTTTACTGATGACCCCACTACCTCAAAAACATACCAGTCCTTGAACCCATCATAGCAATTTCATACACAAAATTTGGCCAGGATCCAGCAGCTGAGTAAAGCCCCCGGTCACACCTGGACAGTTTATCAAATGGCGACGTAGGAATAAATCTGCAAATACGCTGGCCTACATCGATTAAGATCTAGGTAAGTTTTGCTGAAGTTAAGAGCATGCTGAAGTACGCCGGTTTACGTTGTAGTACAGTGACGTCGCTGGAAAATTTTGAGCATGCAAAAAAAAGCTTTGATGTTTGGCTCATATGCCCCGCATAAGTGGACCATATGTCGCAGGTACGTTATGCATATTGAGACTCACGTTACTCATATTTCGAAATACGTGGAGATAATGTCTAGCGCGCCCAATACATATTAATAACCTATGAGTAACTTGTTTTTAACATATGTGTAACATATATCGAACTTACCTCCAAAGGACATTGACGTTTGTAGACATAGTTGACGTGTTCCAGTCGTACTGAACGTGTTTCTAACACACAGCTGCCGCATAATTGCATATGTGCTGTGTTTAAGGGTAGTGGTATAAATGGGCTTCAAGTGGTGAATGCCGGCAATACGCTAGCATTTGCTGGCATTACATTCTAAATATGTTAGCAATATGTTAAGTATATATCCATTTAACGAGGAATTTGGATGTGTCGGCATAAGATTGTTAAATCATCATGGTGTGACAGTGCCCTAAGCTCCTACCATGGCGAAAAGAAGTTAATTAATGACTGTGTGATCTCGACCGCTGACCGCACAATCTTGTGAATGTGATCAAATCTTCTTCCCATCACAGATAACCACACAAAGCTTGGCCAAGATCCAGCAAACAAGCCAACTCCTGTAGCAGTAACAATATTTAAAACAGACAGAAAACTCAAAAACTTAATCCCTCCGCAGCGCGGACATAACAATGCAGAAATGGTAAACTTCTCATGCAACAGGGGAAAGCACCTACATTATGCACAGTTCACTGCTACTTTTTGTTATAAAAACACGACTGATGACATTATCAAGAATATTTTTTAAATGTGATCTTCTCACGAAAAAAAAAAGCGGGAATTATGAGTATAATGTCGTCCTGCTTTTACGTGGGCAGCATGATAAGGAACAATGTCAGTTTAATCTGAGCGAAGTAGCAGCATGCCTGCTGGAGAAAGATATTTTGGTAAGCCTTTCACCTCTGGCCTTTCCTTTTTTTTTTTACCCCCCTTTCCACTATCTCTGTCTCACTTCTATTCAGGTGTTCACACAGGAGAAGATGGCCTAGTTTTGGCTGGTTAGGCAACAGCCATTTACATATTTATACACATCGGCAGTGAATGAGGGAGCAGGGGATTTCTTTTCTCCTGAATGAGGGAAAGAGAAGAAAAGAGGGAAGAAACAGCGAGGGACAGTTGATAATGCTTCATTTCTTCTTTTACTGGAAAATTCCATTAGGAAAATTTCCAAGTCAATGACTCCAATGAATGAATAGCTCAAATGAATAGTTTCTGTGGATTCAACTATTTTAATTGAAGCAGGTTCAATCCCTGAAAGGCATTCGGGGGTGTGTGCACTTTTCAGAAGACAAGAAGCTGGCCAGGTACTGGTCTCATTTCCACTGGTGTATGCTACCAAATTAGAGATTTTGGTTTTCGCAACTATGTTTTTCGCAGCACAGTGTAAGCCACTCAATCTACAGAATTACACAATAATTCAGTTGCACCAAATTTAAAAAGACTCAAAAGTCCCGGATCAGCACAGTCATAGTTAGGTCAACAGGTTTTTGAGCAACAGCACAGTTTTTTTTTTCTAATTTTGCCTCTGTACAGTGGTTTTTAATTCAAGATGTGACAGAAGTTCATACCTTCAGCTTTAATTCAAAGGGTTTAACAAAAGAACTGTGTTAACTATTTAGGCATTACAGCCATTTTTATACATAGTCCCCATTTTCAGAGATTCAAAGGTAATGGGACAACTGACTTACAAGCCAAGTGAAGCCTGTTCCCTCATCATTCCATGACAAACGAAGCAGATAAATGATCTAAAGTTGATTCTAAGTTTCAAACTTGCTTTTAGTAGCCATTCAAAGAGATGTGCAAGTGTGATACAATGACTTTGTTATGAAGCTGGTTATTTTGGGTTGAATAGCAACAGAAAATGTGGAGACAAATTCAGGAATAAATACGAAAAGTTCCATAAAATATGTTACGTTAAAGAGATTAAAACATCTTAAAAGGTTTTATAACTTCTCTTTTAAAATGTATATGAATAGCTACCTGTTAAGATCTGTCATCTACTTGTGGTGCCTTTTTGAGCAATGATATCTGTGATTGATTAGTCTCGTCTGCAGGGGACAGAAGGGGGAGCTCTGGCCATGATGCCTCATTCACAATGAAGCCGCTTGAGAAGAAGCAAATTGTCCGAGCATCTTTATTGATTTCTCCCCTTTTCAGGTATAACATGAACATTTATATTGTTGAACTGTTAAATACACATGCCAAACTGTTTTGTTTGTGGTTTATAAAAGTTTGGAAGCTTTATTTTGGTTTTTAGACTGCTAATGATCATATAGCTAAGGAGTTCGCTAAGCTAAACCCTCAGTGACTAGCAAAGAACCGCATGTCACCAGAATATGTGTATCACATATCAGGTATTTTGGTTATTAATGTTGAACATGTTTTGTTTATTCTGTCCGATATATTTAAGTTTTATGTTATTTATGTTTATTGAGATATAGACCATATTCATAAATACTTAGTGGTTATATTTGATTTATTATGTTTATAAATGAAAGAAAGTAATACTATTTTGGACACTGGTTTGGGACCAGAGAGAAAATATATATATAAATGTTACTGTATTTTGGAAACTGTTGTTACGTTTTTGTAATGTAACTCATTCTCAAAAATGAAAACCAAAATAAGCCAATCAGAGTGAGAACAAACACTTTATGATAGGCCTAATCAACACTCTGGAACATTCCTAAAAAGAAAGACAGTTCAGCAAATCCAGGCCTTTTGGTGTTGTCTACTTTCTTTAGCAAGTAAATAAAAAATCCCTTCACAACATCTAGCCATATCAAGAGCACTCTCAAGGACTGTCAAAGTTTTCAATCAAGCGGTTCCGTCATGAAGGTTTACAACAAGGTGCAAACCACTGGCTACACTCAAGAGCAAGAAGGCCAGATTCAGTTTGACAGAACACATCCAAAAGAGCCTGCCCAACTCTGGAACAACATCTTGGGACAGATGAAACTAGATTAAACTGCACACCAAATGTAGGATATTTTCCCATGCTCAGAAGTCCCACACAGAGAGGGACACCTGGTCACTGTAGTTAAAAGTCTAAGGGGAAAGTGAAATAGAGAATACATTAGATAACTGAACAGTTGTACCTTATAGAAAAAAATGCATGAAAAATATGTAAAAACAAACCATTACCCAAAGCACTGGACCAGTGTGTGGTCAACTAATGCCTAGCAACCTGCTGGGCTTGTAACACACTGGCATAAACCCCACTGCTTTTCTGCTACAATTCAGCATTTAACTCTGCTTACATAATCACTGCAGTGTCTGCTGTTCAGCACTAATCACATGGTCTGAATGAAACTTTATACCAAATCAGTCGGTATAAAGTTAAAACACTCCGTGCTTTCTGGCTAACCAGACTCGTAGCCTTTTTTTGCAATTGTTTGAAATTTATTTCTTAATTTAATTCAGTTCATTTTTAATCTATTATGTCTTAATCTTGACTGTCTTCAACCAAACTAAAATAACAAAGGTGACAGATACTTAAAAGGTCAATGAAGTGTTTAAATAATGAATGACATGAATGTAAAAGAGTACTGGAAAAAAAAATACATATTACTGCAAATTATACGGAGTGAGGAAGAGGAAATGCTATTCTGATATTATACTCTTATTACTCTGCATGGTGACTGTGCTGCATTTACATCATTTGATACAATTACATAGTGGACATTTCAGCCTTGCATGTATGCATGTATATCTATTTTATGTTAAATAGCTGTATGTAATCACATCTCTTTACTGACTGTGTCTGTTTGTTTAAAAGACGATCGGACAGCCTGACAGACAACACTTCTGTCAGTCAAGTTCCCTGGTGAGATCCTGTGCTGCATTTCTGTGGAAAACCAATTCTAATCCACACCTGACGTATGTATGTAGGTGCAGACCTGACTGCAGACCTCTGACAGGGGCATGTGATGTAATACCCCGCAAATTCCTGAGAGATCCAATATTCATTCATCTTCTTCCGCTTATCCAATTCGGGGTGGCAGGGGACGCTGGAGCGCATCCCAGCTGTCATGGGGTGATAGGCGGGGTACACCCTGGACAGGTCGCCAGTCTGTCGCAGAGACGGACGAACATTCACGCTCACCTTCACGCCTGCGGTCAGTAAAATAAAACGTAGACCGCGCGAACAACAAATAGGTCAGTGTCTTCAAAAAAGTAACCTAGCGCTGATTGTCAGGACTAATGATCCACGAGAAGCTACTTCAGGGCCTCCTTTTCTCTCCCTTGGAAAAGCAAGAAGCCTTTGACGAGCACGTGTAGTACATCAAAGCTTCTGTGTGGGTACCGGTGTTGTTGCTCAGCTCTCTGGTGAGCCTGCAGGGAGGACTGTACGTAGCCACAAATCTGCATTTAGAAGCAGATGGCCAAGTTGCTGAAGTCATCCAGAGAGCCACAGTTTTAGAAAGAAACAGTAGCATAAATGTGTCTTTATCGTCACTCCAGTCTTGCTGCATTACCAGAGCAAAATAATATTTCTTCTGATGTGCCAAAGTGGGCCACCTAAACAGATGTGACTGCAGATGCTGATGTGATCCATTTATAGGGGATTTCGCCTCTTAATTCTGTTTTGATGAAAGCGTCATTAATGTTGTTTAAATAATGATGTACAAACAGAAATAAAGGAAAGTGTTAGCATATTTGGTTTTGAAAGCGCGCCATACAACAACTATATTTAGGGGGAGAAGGGGGCGGGGCTGTCACACATACTGCAAATCCTGCCAAGGATTAACACAGGCAAGAGCATCGTCCAAACTAACTCCAACACCCACATTATAGGGAGAACGCCGTCTCCCAGGAGGGCTCATTCCAGTCTCTGTGACGGGCTAACCTGCAAAACATGACAATCTCTGACAAAAAAGAAGGTAAGAGTGAGTGAAAAGACTTGATCGCTTCAGAGCCAAGCAGCACTTGAGGACTAGTCGTTATCGGTGGAGCTGGCGAAGGGGAAGAGAGCGAAAGCTGAACAAAAGCAAGAGATTTTTTTCCAAAAACGACAAAAGAAGAGGATGCTCCTCCAAAGAAAAAAAATTATTATTTTAACAACCGCCTGGGCTCCTCTGGTTCCTTGTTAGAGCGGCGGCGATCCCCCAGCGGAGCGGAGTAACTCATGTTTTCCAGAGTTTTCTGACTGTTTGAAAAACATGAGGCTGGAACTGCTGGGAGAGAAGCTTCACCCCCGTCCTGCTTATAAATTCATGCTTTATACTTCCACAACTCTGACTGCCACTGACTGTGTGCAGCGGGTTGTGTTTATGCATATTTGCACTCGTGTGGAACCATTTAGCATGTATTTGAGATTGTGTACAACTTCATGGATATACACATATTCCACACATGCTTTCCTGTGTGTTCTGTGCATGTATGCATCTCTACTACTGTATGTGGGTGTTTGTGTCATTAAAGTAATTAATACAGTTGTTTCATTTTGGGGATTATAGAGCTGAAACAACAGGGGAGCTTTTTAATGATCAAAACACAAAACCAAATCAGTTGCTTCTCATAATCACATATATGAAATCAGAATTAGAACTTTATTGTCGTTGCACAAGTACAACAAAGTTTTAGAGCAGCCACGCCTATAACCAGTGTTTCCAGGCATTTAATAGGTTAAAGACACAAAGACAATAAAGTAGTCTCTCTGTGATCTATTATTTTCACTTCCACCTCTTGTGGGAAGCAGAGAGCTAGTTAGCTGTCTCTCTTTTCTTATCGTTTCATACTATTTTCCAAGTAAACCTCTTTGAAGGAACTTCGCACATGAGCGGGTATCTGTGTCATGACACTGAGAAACCCTATGAGGACGTTTTTTTATTCCCTGGAACAACGCAAAGCCGAGCTGCTGCATAAGTCAAACCTGTGATAGCTCCATGAATAAATTATAATAGACTTTTAAATTATACGAGTACTGACTGAGCTACTTGTATTGCACAACTGAATTACTACTATTCATACTAATACTACTACAACTGCACAGCAATTTGCACAGGTGGAACTACAGCTATTATTGTTGGTCTTACTATTACTAGAAGTGCTACTGAAGTTATTGCTGCCACCAGTAATGACATTAGCAGTACTACCATAAGCAACATTGTGTCTTCTACCTTCTGGTTTTACTACAAACCCCATTTCAGGAAAACATAAGGAAAACAAATGTTGGGATATTTTCCAAAATGCAATAAAAACAAAAATGTGTCATATGTTAATGCCCATGAACCTTTGATAAACCGAGTACAAAGAAAAGATTTTCAGTAGTTTTACTGGCCAACTTCATCGTAGTTTGTAAATACACTAAAATTTAGAATTTCATGGCTGCAACACACGCAACAAAAGTTGGGCCAGAGGACCGTTTACCACTGTGTTACATCAGCTTTACTTTTAATGATACATTCCTATTATTTTGGAAATGAGGACACCAATTATTGTCATTTTGCAAATGGAAAATGTCGTCCATTCGTATTTGATATAACACTTCAGCCGCTCAACACTGTGGTCCATTGTCTGATTCCGCTCTTCACGATGTGCCATACATTTTTAATAGGAGATAGATCTGAACTGACAGCAGATCAGTAAGGCGCACACACACACACACACACTCTGTGTCTATGAACCCACGCTGTTGTTGCCCAGGAAGTGGCACATCCATACCATGATAGATGCTGGTTTTTGCACCATTTGATGATAAAAACATGGACAGTCATTTTTATCTTTCGCAAAGGGAACTCAATGCCCATGTTTTTAAGTTGAAATGCGGACTCTTCTGACCACGGCACACAATTCCACAGCCTGGCAGCGAATCTGAGACGAGGTCAGGCCCAGAACTCAGCAGCGTTTCTGCGCAGGGTTGAGGAACGGCTTCCTCTTGCGTAATACGGTTTCAAGTTGCATTTCCGGATACGGCAAAGAACTTTTTTTTAAGTGGCTATTGTTTTCTGAAGAACTTCCAAGCCCGAGTGGCTTATATGTGCCACTGTAGCTTGATGGTTTCTTAGGCAGTGTCACCTGAGAGCTCGCGGATCACACACGTTCATTCATCAGCGGTTTCTGACCTCGCCCTTTACGCACCAAGATGCCTCCAGATTCTCTGAGTCTTCTCACAATATTATGCACTGCAGACGCTGAAAGACCTAAAATCTCTGCAGACTTGCACTGAGAAATGTTCCATTCGAAATGATAAACAATTTTCTCCCAAATTTAGGCACCATTGAGTGAGCCACAACACACCCTTGCTTGCAGAGGCTGAGCCTTTGATGGATTCTGCTTTCATGCCAATCATGATACTTCACCTGCTCCCAGTTACCCTGCTTACTCTAACGTGGCGTCTTTAATATTCTTAGCACCTTTTCAAGACTGTTTTAACTCTTTCCCAACTATTGCTCAGTGTGTTTCAGCCATCAAGTTGAAAATGTGTGGATATTTTCAAAGTACAATGAAGTTGGTCAGTAAAAGTACTGAAAACGTTTTCTTTGTATTTTTGAATAAAGGTTTACGTGAATTTACATAGCACAGATTTTTGCTGTTATTGCATTTTTAGAAAATATCTCAACTTGGGGTTTGCACAATCAACCTACAAATACTACCAGCATTACTACTACAAAAACTATAAATACTACCTCTACCTCCACTGTCTACCAGGTTTACTTGTGACTATCTCATCCATCCATCATCCGTCCATCCATCCATTCCTGCTTATCCACTTCAAGGTAGCAGTCAGCTGGAGCTTATCCCAGCTGTCATGGAGAAAAAGCAAAATAGACCCTGGGCCGGTCGCCAGTTGGTCACAGTGTTAACAGAGAGACAGACAACCATTCACGCTCAAATTCACACTTATGGCCAATTTAGAATCACCAATTAGCCTAACAAGCATGTCCTTGGATGATGGGAGGAAGCCAGAGTAGGTTTTAAATTTTAGTGATATTGCACAGATGAAAGAAAGCAGTCCTACATATTTGTTTAATGCAGGCTTTGAAGGACAGTTCTTGGCCAAAAAATGACACCCAAGTTCCTCACACTGTTCCTGGAGGCCGAGGTAATGCCGAATAGTGCGAGTATCCGGCTAGACACCTTGTTTCTGAGGTTTTTTTAGGGCCAAATACAATAACCTCAGTTTTCTCTGAAATATGAAGCATCCTCTGATTGGTTTTAGCTGTTTGTGGCATAAATCAGACTAGGAAAACCCAACATGCCCTAAATTCAAACATTTAGAGGAAATAATTTATTGACTCAGTAGGGAAGAAATTCAAACAAGTCTGTGCACATGCTGTTTTGGGCTGCTCTGAAAGTTCCCTGAAAATGTCACATTAGATCCTGCAGACGACCTTTTTTTTTGCATGATTATAGCTAACTCTCCTATCCTTCGCTGTTCTAAGCATTTCTAAATAATACAATTTTCTGTGTTTATCCACACTGTTTTGGTATTTTGCATTTCTTCCTACTTTAACATCAGAAATGTGACTTTGCAACAAATATTCCAGGTCTATTTATATTCCTCTCAAGTGACCCTTAACGCACAGTTTCACCAGTTTGAAGGCAATTCTACGCCTGTGTGTACATCTCTGCTTTGGCGCTTATTTTCCAGTCTGTTTGCGCAATTATTTTGAAAATGATGGACACGGAAAAAGAATGATGTATGACAGCAAAAGGAAATTGCTAATGTATTCTGATGAGCATGCTGGCGACAAGGTGGAGTGTTTCTATGCTTGGTTGGAGCAAAGTTAATGAGAAATGTTCATACTACATGATCCTGTTGTTGTGATATCAAAAAGGTGTGACTGGTTATTGCATTTGTTTTCTGTAGTGTGTTTGAGCAGACACAGTAGAATGTGCAGATAGGATGAGTGTGTTTACCACACTAATACCATGCTAGTATCACAATGCCCCCATTCCCACTCTTCTTGCCTTGTCCCTCTATATCTTTCCTTATCTATCCTAATCCTTCCTTCCCTCTCCCTGTCGCTGCGCCTCCCCTCTTACATGCCTCCGTCTGTCCGTCTGTTTCCTTTTGTCCTGTCGTGTCAGAGCACAGAGAGATCAGGATCTAAACTCAGACAAGGCTTTGAACAATAAAGCAGATGAAAGATCTGTCACTGAGAACGACAGAGGGAGGGAGGCAGAGATGAGCCTGCTCCTATTCTTTCTGTGTTTCACGCCCTTGTCTCTATTTCTGTCTCTCTATCAGCTGAATCAACTTCAGAGAGAAAGACAGAGATTTCGAGTTGGACAGAGAGCAAGTGAGGGGAGGAGTGTGGGCGAAGGGAGAGGAAGATTGTAGATGACAGCAAAGCAACAGAAATGGGAGGAAAGAAGTGGGGGGGGGGCAACAAACTAAAAGAAGTTTTCAAAAGAGGTAGAAAGGCAGATGAAATGATAGCAGGGATAAAGGGACAAAACACATCAGACAAGTAAACAAAAGGGACAACAAGGGGGCACTTTTTATCACGTCATTCTGCAGTGAAAGCTGTTTATAACATATATCTTCACATGACAGCAGATAATTGCTGGATGTTTGTGTTTGACTTTTCAATGTAAACAATAATCTCCGGTCTAACAAGTAGTACATACCGTGTTTATCGACTATGGGAAGATTAAAAGGCAACAAAAGGGAAGCCGTCTTTATCAATGTCAAACATCTGACTTCTTTATAGTCATTGTTCTGGGAGATATTTCAATGATAATATGTCCACTTCATCAGGGAATAAAATATTTATCAACATGTATTTCAGTGTCTGGAGTTCACTTTACACTATATGGACAAAGTCTTTACACCTACATGAGCTTTTTTAACGTCCCAGTTGAGTTGGCCATACAGGGCTTTCCACAAGATTTGAGTGTGTCTGTGGGGATTTTTGCTCGCAGATGAGCATTTGTGAGGTCAGATGCCACAATCTCTATTCTAGTTCATCCCAAAGCTGCTAGATCAGGCTGAGTTCAAGCCTTCCGGAAACTGTTCCCACAAATATGGATGCACACAGTTGTCCAAAATGTCTTGGAAAGCTGAAGCGTTGAGATTTACCTTGGCTGGAATGAAGGGACCCAAGCCAACTCCAGAAAAAAATGACCCAATAGCATTATCTCTCCTCCACCGAACTTTACAGTTGGCAGGCGGGCAGGTACCGTTCACGTGGCATTTGTCAAGTTTCCACTGCACCAGAGTTCAGTGACAGTGTGCCTTGCACCACTCCATCCAACTTCTTGGCATTGTGCATAGTGCTCTCATGCAGTTGCTCAGTCATGGTAACCCCTATCATGAAGTTCACCACACACAGTTTTTGTGCTGTCGTCAATGCCAGAGGAGGTTTGGAACTCAGTTATTGAGTCAGCAGAGTGTTGGCAACTTTTACGCACTATGCACCTCAAAAGTCGGCGATCCCACTTTGCAGCTTGGTGACAGAGTGACTGAGTTGCTGTGGTTCCTAAACACTTCCACTTTGCAATAATAGCACTTAGAGTTGGTGGAATATCTAGGAGGGAAAAAAATACTAACTTACTTGTTACTTGCAGTGGTGGCATCGTACTGCAGCTATGGCTAGAAGGTTGATTTTCCACACCTGTAATAATGGGACTGAATCAAAATGTGATTAAGAGGTGTGCCCCAATACCTTTGTCTATGTAGTGCAGCTTAGTCTTTACTGCTGTCACCATTTCTACCCCAATAAAGCAAACTAGTTCAGACTCGGGTCACAATACCCCTCAGCTGTCTTCCTTTTTGCAAAAACAATTGAGAAAGGTGACAGTTTCTTCAGGTTATTTCAAAATGCCAGATGGAGTTTGACATGCAGCAGGAGCCTGCCACTTTTGTCAGCTGTGCAATCTTTTGTGCAAAGAAGTGAAAAAAAAAATGGTCAGAGACGGAATCTGGAGAAGAGAGCTGGTGAAACTCAGACATTACAGCATGTGTCTTCTGCAGATGGAGCTGGACCAAAACTGCAAAGACGACCCTGCTAAATACACGGAAGCAGTGTAGTCTTTGTTGTTTATAATGCATGCACATGCACACACCTCTGCATGCAGCAGACTCAAAGTTACGTCTGCCAACGAGTCACCGATAGAGAAAGTGATCTAATGTGAGGTACGGCTTAAATGATGAGACTAACAACTGTTTGACTTACATAAACCTAGCCTTGTTATTTAAAGCAAACCAACTGTACAATTCTGACAAGATGTCTCCCTAGAACTGGCCATTCATGCCTCAAATGGAACTATTTCTATGTGAGTAAAATGTATATACTGCATTTTCTCTCTGTATAGTGTTTTTTTGTTTATTTACTTTTTAGTTTTTGACCTATTAAATACCCCTGGGGTACAGGAGTTTAAATGATGTTTAATTATAAATTTATATGGTGCATCCTGCATGTCAAGGTAATACAGCAGACAGAGAAAAACAATACTTTTGCTGTTTTATAAAGATTGCCCATCCATCCATCCATCCATCCATCCATCTTCTGCCACTTATCTGGGTCCATGTCATGGGTGAAGGAGTCTAAGCAAAGACACCCGGACCTCTCTCTCCCCAGGTCCCCTCCTCCACGTCCTTCTGATAGACACCAAGGTGTTCCCAAGTCTATACTATACTGTAAGTGTTGATTATTTTGACAATAAACAGATACAGGACTTCTTATTAGGTTCTTGAAGATGCTTTACCTCACATCACAAAGACTTCTTAAGAGGAGTTCCAGATTTTTAACTTCTAGTGGGGTTGTCACCTTAGAAGTGGTCCTGAGAGTCACTGACAGGTTAGTGGATGTCATCTGCATTAAAATCAAAACTCAAAAAGAAAAGGCTTTCACCAAAAATATCAACTCAGTGGGCAGAAACATCAACCTCAGCAAGGAGGATACCAAGGAAAGCATGTTACCATAGCTGGGCTGTGTTGTGATCACTGAGGATGATGGAGGCCACAACACAGACATTTACCGGAACCCATCACACACAGACCAGTGCCTAGTCTTTGACCCCCACCACCCACTGGAACACAAACTTACAAGTTATCAGGACTTATCAGGCATTGAATGTTCCTTCTGAGACAGAAGGACGAGTATAGGAACCCACACTCATTAAAGTTTTCATTGTACTCTGTGTCAATGACAATAAATCTATTCTATTCCATTCTATTCCATTCTAAAAGAGCCCTTAAAATGTGTGGTTATCAAAACTTGACCTTCACTGAGTCAACAAAGAGACATGGTAAAGAACCTCAGACATTAACCAGGGAGGAACAGGACAAGAGAAACAACAATGTTACCCATATGTGGCAGGTCTGTTGAAGAAATGCAGAAGAATCTTCTCTAAGCACAACAACCTGGAACACTTCTATCACAGCAACTCCCTTAGACATGAACGGGTTCATTCCAAAGCCAAAACACCTAAACACAAGCTGAATTATTCACGCATGCTGTGCAATGCAGAGAAGAGTCCTCAGACCAAGCAAAATTAGGACACAACTTAACTTTCCATTTGCACTTAAAGAAGACGGGACACTCTTTTGAGGACACAAATGCTCACATTTTGGACAGGAAGGATGGAGGGTTAAAGAGGGGGGTAAAAACCATTAATGAACAGAGGTGGTGGCCTACAACACCAGCAGTCAGCCACATATAGCACAGTCTTTAGATGCCTCCCCAAGATTTCAACTCCCACCCACACCGTGAACCATGTGAGAACAGAGTAGGGCAACATCAGACAAAAAATTCACACCTTGGCTTAAGTAACACTAAGAACGAACATGATGACAGGATGGGTCAACGTCTCTCTGGACCATCCCCACCGGATTAAAATTCCTGAGACTCCATGTCAGCTTTTAGAGCTGAAAAAAGCCTTTCAGATGAGAGGGGAATTCTCTTCAAGAACATAAAAAGAAGTCCAGTTGCCCTCAACTCTAGCACATAACACATTTTTGTTGGCACAGAAAAAATGTATTCATGGCAAATGAAAACAAGTCAAAGTGGCTCTTTACTGCACCAACAGACTGGGGACCAAATCATCTGTTCAGTCACAATTTCCCACAGCAATATCAAAGTGAGGAGCTTAAAAAGACAATCTGAAAAATGTTAACTGCTATAAAATACCACGCCAGCTGCTTCCACGATTAGCATGATTATGTGTCTGATGGACTGAATGAAGTAAACATACATGCAAAAACACTCTGTAATGCAGATTTTTTTTTTTTCTTTTTTGCATTTGATGTTTCACTTTTAAGAATGAAATGATATAGATGCAGGAAAAAGAACTACCCCATCCTAAGACTGATCAAATCAAAGGGAAAGTTTTCCCCCAAGGTCCATCTAAAATTTTAATCAAAACCCATTCAAGATGGGCCAGGACAGGAGCAGTAGATTCAGTAAGTCAGACAGTAATACAGTCACAAGAAGCTTGATGTAGGGCAACTTTAAAATAGCACAATGTAGATCTGAATTTGTACAATCAGCATTTTCCAACTGAAATCAAACTAATCACTCATATATTACCTCTTTCACAGCAATGGCCAAAAGTTGGCTAAAAGAAAATCAGAGCCGCAGCCATATTAATTAACTACATTTTAATTTGACCAAGATGGGCAGGATTAGAAATGAGTCCATCACAGGGACAGTGAAAGTTGAGAAGTTCGGAGATGAAGTCAGAGAGGCAAGGCCGAGACGGTTTGGACATGTTCAGAGGAGGGACAGTGGATATATTGGACAAAGGGCATTAAAGATGGAGCTGCCAGGCAGGAGGAGAAGAGGAAGACCACAGAGAAGATTGATGGATGTAG
>VUQH01089243.1:0-14410 GCA_015106775.1 Etroplus canarensis | reverse complement strand
AGAGGGTGGGTGTGAGGGAAGAGGATGCAAGGGATAGGGTGAGATGGAGGCAGATGATCCGCTGTGGCGACCCCTAATGGGAGCAGCTGAAAGAAAGAGAAGACGAAGAAGAATTATTAATATGTTAGGAGTCATTAATGCATCTTTTTTGTTACTTAAATATTATATATATTCTAAATATTAAATAATTTAACTGAAATCCATTCAGAACTTTTTGAGTTATACTTCACACAGACAGACATACAACTAAATGCCAGTGAAAACATAACCTCCCTGAAAGAGGCAACACATGGATAAAACTCACATATTTCAAATTTCAACCTAGCAGAAGATGATGTGATGGTCACACAGCACAGAGGTCCATGTGCTTCCTCCTCTAGACTCCTGCTCACATTACAGTGTGTGGAGCAGATTCACTTTTAGCATCCATATATTCTATCACTCCCTGTGTGTGTGTGTGTGTGTGTGTGTGTGTGTGTGTCTGTGTGTCTGTGTGTTTGTGCCAGTCCTGACATAGCTGCAACTCCCAAGTCAGTTTGCTTCACACAGGCAGGAAACCATCACTCACTTCGTAGCCCCAGGTCAGACACGCACACACATGCACACACGCACACACACACACACACACACACAGTATAGCAGATGAATGGTCGAAGGCAGGCAGAGGGAGAGGTTTTCCACATGGAGGATTCTGTACAATGGATCTGTGGTCATTCTCCATCTCTCTCACACACACACACACACACATACACACTGTACACACATAAAATGCACGAGGAAGCACACATCCAGTATATTGACGCAAAAAAGCACACACACACACACACACACACACATACGCAGCAATGACAGTATGTGTGGGTTCTGCTGGGTGATGAATGAAGCAATATTTCAGTCTAAACCAGCATCCCACCACAGATGGTGGTACAGAGAAATGCTTATACATTACACATACACACAATCCCTCTTTAACACACACACTCACACACACACACACACACACACACACACACACACACACACACACACACTATATGCTGTGAAAACCCCATCTGTCAGAGTGCGACAGGGTCTGCAGCGCCGAAGAATCACCTGTCCTATTACGCACGCACAATCACAAATATGCAAACACATGTAAATGCACATCTAGACATAAACACACGCTTGCATAGAGAAAACGGGCATGCGCACACACACACACACACACACAGACAGTCGCACTCGTTAGACTCTGCGGAGAACGCTGCGTTGTTTTATTCTGTTAGGCGAAAACCCACAGGGTAAGGATCTCAGTGCCAGGCGAGCACTAGCAGCACTTCACACACACACACACACACACACACACACACACACTCAGAAAGACACACGCGGCTGACAGGCGTAATGCGAGCACAATCGAGCGCACATGCTTGCATTTGCACTCAAACGCATATGAAGATACTAACAGACACGATCAGCCACACGCACTTGCACACACACACACATGCAAATAGATTGTCAGGCTTAGCAGTTTGTGTGATGCCAGGTTGCCTGCAGGTCTAGTAGCAAGGGCCTTTGCTGTCCTAGTTGTTTTCCATCCAAACCTCTCCCTCAGACGCTCTCTCACACAAACATGCACCCAAACTCAGACACTGAAACGTGTGGAGAAAGGCGAACGGAAGCAGAAGCGCAGACAGCTGCTTTAAACACCACCATGTTTCTTTAATAAATTTTGTAAATGAATCTAACTAAAAATTTATGCATGATAAAACTCACTGAGCAGAAGTACAAAAAAAAAAACTAATGAACCTTCCTGAAATCATACTGAACAACCCTTTGATGTCCTACTCACACCAGAACACCGCACATGAATCCTGAACTTTACATTTGGAACAAGATACAGCTGGTGTGTCCCTAATGGAGCATCCAAAGATGATAGAGCTACATTCAATTCTTGTATCAAATGTAAACTGCAGAAGACTTTTTGGTGCACTGAAAGTAATGATTCAAACGCCTCCAGCAATCCAAAATGAGCAGCACAGTTCAAAGCTATTTGGATGGCTGATACCCCACAAGAAACAGGGTGATAAATTTAGTATGACAGCATCACGATGAAAACTGTTGTGTAGTCTTTGTGTAGTTTTGGTTTACATATGTTGAAATAACACTGTATTAGGGACATTGTAAGAGTGAGACAAGGCACTCAAAGAATTAATAAAAAAAATTATGGGACATTTCATCACAGCAAAGCTGTTCTACCCCTGCCCCCAAAGAGCCAATCAATTAATGTGGATTTGATGATCAAAGTGCACAGTTGTGGGGTAGAAGATTTATCTCTATTATTTTTTAAAGAACTACACTATATGAACCAAAGCATTGGATCGTCTACACATTACACCTGCAGGAGCTTTTATCATAGCCCATCCTAAATCCATAGCCATTAATAAGGCATCGGTTCACCCCTTGCAGATATACTAGCTTCCACTCTTCTGGGAAGGTTTTCTGAAAGATTTTGGAGTGTGCCTGTGGGTTTTTGCCCATCCATCGAGAAGAGCATTTGTGAGGTCAGACACTGATGTTGGATGAGAAGGCCTGGCTCACAGTCTCAGCTTTAGTTCAACCCAAAGATGTTAGCTGGGGTTGAGCTCAGGACTCTGTGTGGGCCAGTCCAGTTCTTCCACAACAAAGTCATCCATCCTTACTTTGTGCGCAGCCATTCTGGAACAGAAACGGGCGTTTCCCCAAATTGTTTCCACTAAGATGGAAGTCCAAAATGTGCTGATGAGCTGATGCATTAAAAAATTCTGTTCAATGGAACTGAGGAGCCCAGGTGGTAGCACGCTCGGCACTTGGTGATACAAGGCTTGCATGCATCTGCTTGGCCATGGAGATCAATGACATGAAGTTCCTGGTGCACTGTTTATGTCCAAGAGGAGGTTTGGAACTATACAGTTATTGAGTCAGCAGGGTGTTGGTAAATTTTATGCACTATGCACCTCAACACTCGGCAACCTACAACTTTAAACGATCTGCCACTTTGTGGCTAATTTGCTGTGATTCCTAAACTCTTTCACACAACAGTGGCATCCTATTACAGTACCACAATCACATTCAGTGAGCTATTTACTTTAGTACTGTTCAGGTATTTACTGGCTTGTTTCTGCATTAAGACAGGCAAATTTTGTCAAATTTATTCTAGCTACTTTAGCAGGTGACCAGTCAGCTGTGTTTTATTCAGTACTTTAAGTACTAGAAGCTGTGGGTGGGTGAAAAAAATGACTATATATTTTAATAGCAACTATGACCAGAGTGAGCTGCTTTCTGGCCTAGTGGTAAATCGTCAGTTTAGCTAAGTTCTCACTAGTGGGTTAACAAGGCTGTTCAGTGTGAATCTGCCAAACTATTACCTGCACTGTTCTAAACAGACATCAGCTTGACTTTACTGAGAGGTTAAAGACTAATTGATGCCTATTAATTTGACAGTGGGTCACGTAGAGACCCTGTCTTGAAAAGATCAAGGCTGAAAACAGCTTTTGGGTGTCAGAAGTGTATACATTTACTGTTTATGCAAAGCTAGTGCTTCTACATAAATTAAAGCCTTGATCCCCTCAAGAAATCGCCTGTACTGCACCAATCAGGCATAAGATTAAGACCACCTGCCTGATATCGTGTTGGTCTGCCAAAACAGCCCTGACCCCTGGAGGCATGCACTTTCCTTGGAAGACTTTGGATAATGACCGATGCAGACCGACAACACCCCAAAAGAGCTGCAGCTTTGGAGATGCTCTGACCCAGCTGTGAAGCCATCACAATTTGACCCTCATCAAACTCACTCAAACCCTTACACCTGCCCATTTCTCCTGCGTCTAACAAATCAACTTTGAGGATGAATGGTTCACTTTTTTTTCCCTAATATAGCCCACCCATTAACAGGTACCACAATGAAGAGATATTCAGTGTCTCCACCTGTCCGGGGTCGTGAGGTTATGCCTGATCGGTGTACGTTTCCACTCTACTCGTGAATATATTAGGGTCTTCAACTAAAGTACAGTTATTGTACCCGTAATTTTCCCATAACACAGCAGGGGGTGTTCTTCTACCCAACCATATTGCTGTCCAGAATACTTCAAACTGAAAAATCCACTGAGACCGAAGGATAAGGTCAGAGAAGAAAATCTAAAACGACAACTCACATGGTATTTTACAACAGCTGGGTTTGTTTTATGAAATCTTTGACTCGTTTCAGCCTTGAGGTTGTCAAACAATATTTTGGGAACTGGTTGGTTAATATGACCTTGTTTACTGAAGTTGAAACATGTCAACCAGTCAACAGCTAGTCAAGGCCTGCTTTAAGCCTTTTTTTTTTTTTGCCTTAATATGACTGCTGAACACCGACTGAACTTAGACGCTCTTATCAACTTTACAACGTTTGACATTCACGCAGTTTTGCACGTCAGATCTCAGGAGTACAACCACTCCATTAATGATGCTGGTTGAGTGCCTTGCTCAAGGTTACTGCAGGAGAGAACGTCAGCTGCTGTACATGCTCCCTTCCCTGCATGCCATATCCAATAAAGCAAAAAAAGCGCCAGCAAAATAAAAAGACACGCTAGGAAGACATTTTTTGAGTGAGGGAGGAAGGAAAGTGCTCACAGGGGGGGTCTGGGCTACCTGAGAGTAACTGCTAAAAAATTTCCACAAGTGACTGAATATTTGAAGTTAAATTAATTCCATCTCACGGGACATACCAGTTAATGTGACCCAGTTTGCTCGAAAGATGCCAGTGAGTGATGATACCTTGTGAAAACCAATTAAAAAAACATGAAGTAAGCCCAATTTTCATTTCAAATGCTCATGAGTGTCACATTGTAGTAATTTAGAAATAATACTTAGCTTTAATTTGTTCAGGGAACATCCACTGAGCCGTATCCTTTATCAGAAAAACTGTAATTCAATCTCACTCGGTTACACACTTTTACTCCTGAGAGCTGCAACTGATGACATTAATATCTCTAACTAAGCTGCAGAAGCTGCTGTTTACAGAGCGCAGGGGTATTTCTGCAAGAGCTGACAGAAAATGAAAATTTTGCAATGCTGTTTTGATTTCTAAAATTTTCAAAAAACTCACAAAGTGGAATTACCAGTGCCTTGTCACTCGCCAGCTTCAGCGGTAATGGGCGCAGAGAGATGGCAGTGCCCACTTAAAGAACAGCAAAGTCCACATTTGGAAGTGAGGAGTGGGTAAGTACTTTGGGCTGCTCCCGTTCTCGATGTGCTGAATGTATTCATCTGGACTTGGGCTTGTCAAACCCCCATAACAGGAATTGTACTTCGGAAACATGGACGGTAGGGTGGAGTGACTTACAAATTTCACAGTCAGGAGACTCTGGTTTACATGGTTTTGACTTGCTGGGAACTTGGGAATAAAAAGTAGCTGAGTGACTTGCATGCCTCCAGCAACTAGCCAAGCTGCAAGTTTACATCCATCTTCACAGAAGATCCATATTCATCACAGTTTCAAAGAACGCAGCCAAAACTAGTGTCACTGATTCAGTGTCAGAATAATTATGGTGACAATCTCCTTGACTCATGGCACTAAAACCAGAATGACAATGACGTAGCTGTTCATCCGACTCAGGAACCCTCAAAATTCACAAGTTACTGTAATGTGCAAAGTACGGAAAGAAAGTGTTATGTTTTCTTGCCACTGGTCGGTTGTATTTCACAAACTAGTGAGCATTAAAATCCACTGAGAAGCCAAGGAGGCTCACAAACAGCCATATCAGGACAACAGCCCTAGTTCTTCACTGGCCCTAACTGAGTCTAATATATTATTATGACATAAATCAATGCCAGCGGGGCACACAAAAACACATTTTATGAACATTAAAACCCATCATTACTCTTAAGCGTAGCTGTTCTTGTGAAAATGGAAAAGTGCCTTTAAAATGACAAATCTGACTTGGACCTTGAGCACAGTTTGGGTGAAGACTCATCAGGTAAGCATCGTATGTAAGTTTCACTAAAATTTGACCAAGACTGTAGGTGTCATGGTCTGTGATTTTTTGTATGTGTTTTTTTTTTCTTGTGTAGTTCTTATTACTCTTAGGCTGTTCTGTCTGTGCTAACTTCAGTTTATTGTTCCTGGGTGCTGTTAATTTAGTTACTTTTACAGGTTTTGATTTTATATTCAGAGATTATTGTTTGCATTTAGTTTCCTGAGTCTGCTGTGTTTTGGTGCTTTGTTGCTGTGTTCTTTTTATTAAGTTGTGTTTGTGTTTAGTATTCCCTTGACCACTTCGTATTTGTATTTTGTATGTCCTGTTCCCTTGACTTGGTTGTTCCCTAATTAGTTTCAGCTGTGTCTCATCTCCCTCCTGTTTCCAAACCCTCCTTATCTTGCGTGTGTTTGTGCATATACACTGGAGATCAAGATCAAAGAACAATTTATGAACACTTGATTTTCTCAGAAATAATCTTCACTGTCCAACATTTGAAGGAATTTTTGTTGCTCAAGAACAGTGTTGTACAAAATAACCAACCAAAAAATAACCAAGGCACTTCAACAAAAAAAAGCAACTTTATTTTGTGGAAAACACAATGTTTAAAATTCAAGAACATGGCGAAATATCACAACTAAATTTTTGAACAGTCAACAATTAAAAGGAAGTGTACAGGCCGTTGCTTTGAATACCTTCAGCACATCTGCAGCCACAGGACATCACTTGCCGCTCTGGTGTGATTTTGGTCCACTTTTCATCCAGTCTTTTCACAGTTTTGGTGACTGTAGTGGATTTCTTATTCATAGCTTTGCTGTCAAGGATTTTCCAGATGTTTTCTATTGGGTTTAGAACAGGACTCCGGGCTGGCTATTTCATTATTTCAGTGCTTTCAGTTTCAAGGAACTGCTTTAGATGATTTGCTGTGTGAAAGGGGGCATTGTCCTGCCTGAAAATTGCTGCCTGGTTGGGTGAAGAACACAGGGAAGGAAACACATGCTGTAGAAGAAGGTTCTCACACACATTTGCATTCACTCTGCCACGTAGCTGTGTAAAAGACCCGACTCCTGCTGTAGAAAACATTCCCCAAACCAAGACACTTCCTACTCCACCTTTCGCTGACTTCTTAACACGCTTGGGGTTCAGTCTTTCCCCAGTTTGACGGCGAATATAATGTTCCCCATCAGATCCAAATAAATCAAGCTTGCTTTCATCACTAAAGCGAACTTTGGACCAGTTCTTCTCTGCCCACACAACATGCTTCTCAGCAAAGATTAGTCTGGCCTTTTGATTCTTCCTGCCAATGAGAGGTCACTATAGAATCAGCTTTCAGTCCAGATGCTCTTAAATGTTGAGACACTGTATGACAAGACAGAACCTTGCCTTGTTCAGCGCTGAACTGCCAAGCAATTCCAGCTGCTGCGATGAACCGACTGCCCGTTGAGAATTTCGCATTACCTGGTCCTCTCTTGCATTGACTTGAATGAGTTTAAAGATGCAATATTCTAGAACTCAAAGATCTGGAATGACAAACTTCTCTTGCTATAGCTGACAGGGTCATCCTTTTGGCTTTCAACTGGACAACTGCCGGATTGTTTCAATCAATTTAGAATGATTCAACATCTTGCAAAGTCATTGACAACTGGAAAGTTTGGCTGCCAGTTAAAAAGGGTTCGTCAGATAATGAAGGAAATTAGCACCAGGTGCCAGATTAACACCAATAACTGGGAGGTAGCTTTAAGTGTCATCTAGTTTTGATCAGTGTTCTTTTTCAAGCATCTCATTTAAGGTATCTGCATGGTGCTTCAGAACTCATGAAACATCCTTAGAATACTGCTCTTTTACTCCTGCTTGGATCATTTCAAATAGAGTGACCGTGACATTTAGAAAATCTTAGGTTGTTCTCCAATTTTGATCTCCAGTGTATATGGCCCTGTCTTGTCTTTGTCCATTGTCACAGTGTCTGCTGTCTTCCCCCATCATTGCTCCGCAGTGAAGTCTGAGTTCCATCCTTCGTCTTTTGAGCTGTGAGTTTTCGAATAAGGTTCATTAGGAAGAGTAGGTATTCTTGTGAAAATGAAAAGTATGACCTTGAGCTCAATTTGGGTGAAGACCCATTAGGGAACCACTGTATGTATATTTGATTAACTTCTGACTCCAGGAGATGGTGGCACTGAAGGTGGCAGAATTGAAGACTGTGAGTGACCAGGATGGTCACTGTGCATCTTCATCACTATCCATCATGTCCGCCCCTCATGATATTCCAATCACCGTGATTTCCATGAACTTAGAAAATGACCCGGTCTGGGAGACGTTTCAGAAACCAATGAATTAATATTATTTCCAAGAAGAAGCAACCCATCTCTGTGACGAGCAGCATCAACAAATAAAACAATTCAAAATCTAATCAAACCTAAAGTGCGCCCATTAGTTCAGCATGAGAAGCAATGATTAAAACAAAACGTCTGCAAAAAAACAAAGCACACATGTATGTGTATATTTTTTTACATAATTTAGAGTGTAGAGTCCTTCACTAGCAATATGCACACCTCTCCGCACGCAGAGTGCAGAACAGTGCTTTCTAATATTTCTTAGATCTCCCATCTGTGATTCAGGTCCCGTCTTGTGATGCCTTGAGGCTGAATGTTGCAGGAAGTGATGCTGAAAAAGAGTTGTGTTTCTCCCTCGGGCCATCTCCTCCTTTCATCTGTTTTATATACACACACAGACCTGCACTGCTGTATTTATGAGGACATAATATTGATTGCAACCTTACTTTAGCGCCCAGCCAGTGAGTGTTCACGCTGCAATATAATATTAATAGAACAAGGACACGCTCTTAATTTTAAAAAAAAATATTACGATACACTATCACATTAAGGTAGAAGGTCCCTACTGATGGATAATTCTGAATATCAAACATGCTTAAAGGTCATGTATGAATAAGAATAACTTCTTTACATGTGAGGATGCACACACACACACACACACACACACACACGCACTGACACAGTTAGCTGACACAGTTAGTTAGGTGTTGTGTTGTGGTGAGGGTCACAGGCTGACCCAGCAGTGCTAAAAGTGGAGCATTGTTGACACTGATATATGCTTAACTTGTGCTGCTCTAAAAAGGTGATCTAATTGATTTAATTATATTTGGAGCGTCACTTCCACTGATAAGACATCGCTTCATTTCACTTTAGAACAACTTCTGGTGCAGCATCTAAAATCCACAACGGTTTGGGCCTTAGAGACCCACAGACGGGTGAAGCTGGTTGATGGTGCTCAACCATAACCCTGACCTACCGTTAACAGTCAACCCACTTTTTCATCCTACCTGTGTCACTTTTGAGTACCAGCAGCTGACAAAAACTATACCATGCTGGCTAAAGAAAAAAAAATCTTGCATGATTGTACATTAATATAATTTTATTTATATTCTTGAGCGTAACCACATTATAAAAAGTCTCTGTTAAAGGTTTATTATGATGGATATCTCAGTGACAAAAGGGCATTATGTGATGAGAGAGCACTGGGTTTTGGCAACACTGAGGCGAGTCTCATTTCCAGCTCGTCCCATGTGGATGCTTGAAAAATATCTCTTGGCATCAGATTTAAACACAATGGGAAGAGTAATGTTTCATATGCAAAGTCAATGTTGTGAAGGGCTGTAACTAATCCAAACTGCAGTACTGTTATAAACATAATCAAGTAGGCTTTGGCGTATAAACCGAACCAGCAGGCGAAGCAAAAGTTAAAAAGCAAGAACAAGCAAATCAGTGAGTGAAAACCAAGCAGAAAAATGTGCAAAACTCAAAAGTCCAACTAGGATATGATTTATGGTCTCCTGAACCACCAATGCTGAGTGTTTCACTCCTCGAAAGAGAAGGGAAAGACGTGCCATCCAATATTGCTGCTGCCAGTGTGTGACACCAACTGCTCACTATTGCAAATATCTCATCAGCCAATCATGTGGCATCAACTCACTCGCACGTATACGTGGTCGAGATGACCTGCTGAAGCTAAAACCAAGCATCAGAATGGGGAAGAAGGCTAAACTTTGAATGGGGCATGGCTGTTTGTGCCAGAAGGGGAATTTTGAGTATTCCAGAAATTGCTGTTCTATTGGGCCTTTCCCACACAACCACCTCTAAGCTTTATAAAGGATGGTCCAGAAGAATGGTCAGATGGCTTCAAGTTCATAGAAAGGCAACAGTAACTCAAAAAAACCCAATAATTACAACCAAAGACGACACTGGGTGCCAATCCTGGCAGTCTTGGTGGCAAGTCTTGATTTCCGCTGCGATATTTGGATGGTAGGGGTCACAATTTGGCAGCCCATGAATCCATCCTGCCTTGTATCAATAGTTGACATTGCTACTTGTTTTGTAATGGTGTGGTGGATATTTTCTTCTCACACTTTGGGCCTCTTAGTATCAAATGAGTCTTGACTAAATACTACAGCCTACCTGAGTACTGACGGTGACCACGGCCATCCCTTTATGACCATCTTCTGATGACTGCTTCCGGCAGGACAATGCGATATGCCACAAATGATCTCAAACTGGTTTCTTAAACATGACAATGAGTTCAGCTGTACTTCGAGCACATTAGCTGACTTGGTATGTCAGGCTTAAGCTGAAAGCACATCTGAGGATGCCAAAAACAACAGAATAAAGTCTGAAATTCACTTGGTTCTTTGCTCAACGGCATGTTTGAAAAATGCAATAGAAAATACAGCTAATGGCATTAGCCTGGTTGTTAGGATGGTCCGCTCAGGCCAGTGCGTGTTACACAGCACGGTGCCACCACTTTGTGAAGTATAGTCTCTGAGGCTCGTGACAGAGGAACACCAATTTCAGCTGATCCCTGCTGGTTTTCCCCAGCATTTTCACAACAATTGAGTCAGTCAGTTGAATGAAGAGACTACTTTGAACTCCGTTCACAGTGTTCATGCTGGTAATTATAGTTTGTGTGTTTGTTTGCCCGACTACACATACCTTCATGTGTCTGTGCATGTGTCTGGTCTATTTGTGTGTGCGGTATCTTGAGTCCAATACTACTGTGGTCAATGTGCTTCTTCGCGCAGCCAGCAACACACACACACACACACATGCAAACTGACTGCCACTCGGTTGCAGCCAGCAGACAGATGACCTTCTCTTCAAAGTGCTGATGTCCTGTTTCCTCCAAAGCCCTCAACACTTAGCCAGCAGAGCTCTGCAGAGGAGCTGCTGCCGCCCCTGCTGTTGCTATGAGACAAATGGAAATCTGTCAGGGGAGCAGTCATTGCTCTTTCTTAAAATGGTGGTGTGTAGTAAAATAGTGCATCACAGACTAGACAGAAAGACCAGGCTCAAAGAAGAATAACTTTGTGCTAGTATTTTTTTGTTTTATTTTTACAAAAGCGACAAGTAGATCATTCTTTCTTAGTTTATTTTTTTTTTTACATTTTAAATTTGTGTATTATGTAATCTTATTTTCTATTTTAGTTGTCATGCAGTTATTTTTCCGCTGCTCTGTCAAATAAACAGGGAAATGAAATGAAATGCATAACCATGTTGACCTTGGAGTACATACACACAAAATGTTGCTGCATGTTCCTGAAAAATAACCAGTCCTCAATGCCCAGTTGTGCAGGAGTTATTGCTCTTTCGGGAACTGGAGACCAGGGTTGCCCCCTAAAAAAATTATGATGACTTTTCTCCAATCGCTGCAAGTGGGCAATGTGAGAACAACAGCATGGCAGGCTATAAACCTGACAAACCAGGCTTTGCCTGAAAAGCACCTCACTCTGATTAGTTTTGAAGTAATGGAAACACGCAGCAGTGCTGTTGGCCACTCTTACACTCTCAGCTCGAATGCTGACTTTAAATTAAGGTGGATAAACTGCTTTTAAATTAGATGCTAGTACGACCTTCACTGCTACTGTTCACTGTGACTGAATTTTTGGCTGACCACGCTGTCAGCCAAAAACGATTCTCTGGTACGACTTTACATCTGAACTATAACCAAGACACAATTTGACTTTTTCAGACTCTGTGGAGATCTGACAGGTTTGCAACACAGATTATGAATAAAGAGATGAAAATGTGGGAAGGATTTCAGCAGGAATGAACATTTAATATGGATCAGCTGCTCCAAAAGTGCACTGAATTGACACAACATATAAACATTTTTCTCATGCTTCTTGATAGGTAAGTTGTATTAAAGAAAATGAGTATCTACAGTACAATAAACAGTTAATCCACCGCTTTAGTGCTTTTCTAGTTTATTAGACCACACAAAAGCTTTGTAGCACAGGTGACATTTACTCGTTCACAGGCATTCATACAGGATTCAGGGCTTGAAAAAGTGACTCTACCTCCCAAGTCACAATATCCGAGGTGTATGAAAATCAAAAATCAAAAATCAGACATGATATAGCAGACATTAAAGGTGGTTTTGAGTCTAACGCAGTCGGGTCATTATTGGAAGAGGCAGTGGCTCAGTCCGTTGGGACTTGGACTGGGAACCAGAGAGTCACCGAGGGGATGCCGGCTAAAGACTCACCCAGTGCACCTGGAAAAAGCCGGAACAAGGAAACCGTTTCCGAGCGATGGTTTGAGGCCCAGATGGACCACTATATACGGATGATGGACTGGAAGCTGGAGAGGTGACGGTTCACCCCATGAGCACTGCTGAGGTGCCCTTGAGCAAGGCACCGAACTCCCTACGTTGCTCCCCTGGCGCCTTCATGGGCTGCCTTTCTCGCTCTGCCACCTCTCCACGCATGTCTACTGAGTTGTGCATGTGTGTGTATAATTCAAAACTGCATGTAGAATTGTATGTATATGAATAACATCAGCAGAGTGGAGGATCTGAAATTTCCCCATTGCGGGATAAATAAAGGACTGTTTGTTTTGTTTTAACACAGTCGGGTCATTATTCACACCCAGTGGTTGCACCCTGACTTCTTCATCTTTCAGCTGCTCCCTTTAGAGGTCACCACAGTGGATCACCTGCATCCTTTTCCCCATCCCTTGCATCCTCTTCTGCCTGACTCTTGCCTACATTCGTAAACCTTCTCTGTGGTCTTCCTCTTCTCCTCCTGCCCAGAAGCTCCAGCTTCAACATTATTCAGCCAGTATTTTTGCTTTCCCACCTCTAAACATGCCCAAACCATCTCAACCTTGCTTCTCTGACCTTCAAACTGTTCAAACTGAGCTGTCCCTCTGATGTTCTCATTTCTACTCCTGTCCATCCTGGTCACTCCCAGGGAAAATCTCAACATCTTCAGTTCTGCCACCTCCAGCTCCGCCTCCTGTCTTTTTGAAAGCGCATCCAAACCCTACATCCCAGCAGGTCTCACTACCATCTTGTAGACCTTCCGTTTTACTCTTGCTGCTCATCTTCTGTCGCAAATCACCCCTGACACACAGCTCCACCCTGCCTGCACTCTCTTTTTCACCTCTCTTGTGCAGCGCCCATTGCCTGGGATAGTTGACCAAAAGCATTTACACTCATCCACCTTCACTACTCTCTACTCCTTGCATCTTCACCAGTCCACCTACCACACTCTTACTCACACAGACAGTAACAATATCATCCGCAGACATCACAGTCCATGGAGACTCCTGCCTGACCTCATCTGTCAACCTGTTCATCACCACTGTGAAACGAAAAGGAGCTCAGAGATGATCCCTGAAGACTCACTTCTACTGTACCACCCTTACATACTCCTTTGCCATTCATACAACACCACAGTCCCTCTCTTGGCAACCCTATTTGTGGTTCTCTGGATCTACAAAGACACAAACTGAACTCAAAGCAAAAATCTAATCATGCATATTTGGCTGCAGCTGCTGTTTTTGAAAGCAAAATTTAAATCTGCAAAAAGGAACTTTTAGTAAGTACACTATTCACATCCATGGCATTACATACACAATATAATTCAAAGGCTTAGTTTGTTGCTCAAGGGCACCTGAGAAAAGCAAGGGACTGCTTAAACTGTCACCTTCAGGGTTCAGGACAATTTCAACAAGCACATGGCCATCTGGCTGCCAATTTATAGAAGCCGTTAGACCAAACACTCACACGGTTACTTTGTTAGGCAGTCAGCCCTTTCTGCTTATTCCTTAATTGGGCTCCGTGACAGCTCTGAAAAACATTACACATAACCCAAAGTCATACTTCCATCACTTCAGATAAAATTACCTGACTAGTAACTTAAAGGTAACGGTAAGAAAAACTTAAGCTGAAACCAAATCTTCATACTAAACTGGTTTTTTATCTCCAGTTCCACACAATGTGACCATGTAAACAATACACACACACACACACACACACACACACACACACACACACACGCACACACACGGTGCATTGTTGTGAAGGCTGAAGGTAATGGTTTCCATTTTTCCTTAATGCCAGTGGGTCAGGGAGGGATGGCA
>VUQH01089242.1:0-24199 GCA_015106775.1 Etroplus canarensis | reverse complement strand
GGGTGCTTTGTGACAGAAGGATAGCAGCAAGAGTGAAAGGGAAGGTTTACAAGACGGTAGTGAGACCTGCTATGATGTATGGTTTGGAGACGGTGGCACTGACAAAAAGACAGGAAGCAGAGCTGGAGGTGGCAGAATTGAAGATGTTGAGATTTTCCCTGGGAGTGACCAGGATGGACAGGATTAGAAATGAGTACATCAGAGGGACAGCTCTCAAAAAATCTGAAAAAATGACTGAAAATGTGTTAATTTTCCGTGTACCTATATATTTTGGTCAATTGGAGTCATTGCAAGGGCAGCATGGTGGTTAGCACTGTCACCTCACAGCAAGAGGGTCCAGGTTCGACTCCAGCAGCCTGCCAGCTTAGGTCCTTCTGTGTGGAGTTTGCATGTTTTCCCCGTGCTTGCGTGGGTGCTCCGGTTTCCTCCCACAGTCCAAAGACATGATGAGTCTAAATTGACCTGAGGTATGAATGTGAGCATGAATGGCTGCGCGTCTCTCTGTGTTGGCTCTGCAACGGACTGGCGACCTGTCCAGAGTGTACCATGCCTTTTGACCCATGACAGCTGGGATAGGCTCCAGCGCCCCCCACGACCCTGAATTGGATAAGCGGAAGAAAATGCATGAAAAAAAAGGAGCCATTGCGTTTCTAAATTGATAAGTTGCAGCTGCTGATGTTATTAACTTCCAGCAAGACAGATTCCCAGTTTTGCTTTATTTTTTCAAAATGTATCAATAGTCATGAAAAATGAAGTTTTTAAATAAATTTTGTGTGGGATATGGCAGATGTAAACATGTGATATAGCTATGGTAAACGTGCAAATTTATCTAAATAAATCATCCCTCACTAAGTCTTCTTTGAAAACCAGAGAGCAGTTTGAAGGACAATGACCAAGAGTAAAATACGAAATTAAAACCATCAATTATTTACAATTTTTAAAAAATTAAAAAACCACAGGGAAAAAATAAAAACCAGCCACAATGAACACTCCAGTTAAAAACGGTCCCAGCCAGCATCCACAACATGCAAGGGCAGTGCGTCACCATAGCGACAAGGAGGACCCCACCACCTAAGGGCTCATTTACGTAACAGCATTGGCAGCATGTCAGCAGGGAGCTAGTACGGACTAGTCGTCTACATGTTGTAGTTGTTTACTGTCACCAGGGGGCAGTGTCACAGTGGGCTGCTTTTGCTTGCTTGTTGTTGCCGTTCCAGAAAGATGCCAGCTTGTATCAGCACACAAACTTTCTATTTCATGACTATAGTTACATTTTCCACATTAAACAAAAAAATTTACATTGCTTTGTACACTCGGTTTCACTTTGACCTCCTAATATATTATATCTTCAATCTTTACTGCAGCTGGCTGAAGGACCGATAGCAAGTAAGCACAGCCCACAGACTGTCTATTGTGACACTGCCCCCTGGTGGCAGTAAATGGCTACAATGTCCAGACGATGGCCTGTGAAGCTATAACGTGGGCTCTCCAAAGGACCAACACAATAAAAATGACCGAAAAGCACTAAGATTTAAAGTAGACAGAAGAGTTGTAAAAAAAGTGAGATAGCTAAGTTCATTAAGTGTGAGAGCAGCTTGAAGGTCAATGACCAAGGGCAAAAAATGAAATTAAAACCTTAATTTATTTACAATTTAAAAAAATTTAAAAAAAAAAACACAAGGAAGAAAAACAAGCATAAAACAAGCCAGGGCAGTATAAAAGTATTAACTAAAAACCATTCATATTAAAAACTGTTCCAACCAACATCCACAACATGCAAGAGTACTGTATCAGCGTAGGGGCCAGGATTGCTCAGTCTCAGGGCTCATTCACAGTACTGCAATGGTAGCACATTGGCAGGACAGAGGGAGCTACAGATGGCTCGTCTACATGTTGTAGCCATTTACTCTCACCAGGGGGCAGTGTCACAAATAACCGGTCTATGGGCTACTCTCACTTGCGGCAAAGATCGGCTTAATAACGAACAAAGAGCTGCAGTGAAACCGAGTGTTTAAAACCCTGTAAAGTATCCACTGCAGCCTCTCTGTGCTTTCCGTGCTGATTTTTTAAAATCTTTGATGTTTTTCAGGCTTCTCCTCCCTCACTGAGAATCCACCATTGCTCTCTTCCTGTCCCAGACTGCTTTTCAACCAATCGCCATTCAGCCCATGTGTTGCACCATCCACGTCAAGCTACGCATAGCTGGCTTTTTGGAGGACTGTACGTCTGCACACCTGCGTTGGTTGGATTCCCCTCTGCGTTGGCTCCGCGTGGGCAAATGCCAGCGCAGTTGAGGCGACTTTTGTTGTGAACTAAAATAAAATTGAATTGAAACTGTATATATCCCACATTACTTTCAAGGGCTTCTCCAGTGGACCTCCTGCAGGGAGAAGAAGCGAGCAGTAGTCACCGTAGCCTGGCAATCGTCAAGGAGAAAGCGAAGTCGCTACTTACAGTTGGAGGGCAGAGGATCTTACTGCTGAGAACCAATGCCTCCTCGTTCACCGTCTCTGCACGCTGCTCCCTTCCCCTCGACTCTTCTTGCCACTGTCTGCCACGCCTCTACTCACCCACTCACTGGACTTCTGGCGTGCAGTGTGCTCAGCTCTCCGCGGCCCAGCTGCCGTCGTCTCTCAGCTCCACTGTGTTCCACGCCAAATTCCGCTCTCTCACCCTGATGGGCGAAGGCACATTGCCTCTCCACAGGTTCAAACTCCCTCAGGTGTAAGCAAGTATGCTGCTAGAAAGGAATGTAAGGAATGGTTCGAAAAGAAAAACCCACTACATTTGCAACAAATTAAGAGGACTGGTGCTTATATAGCGCTTTGCAACTCTAACTGAGCACTCAAAGCGCTTTTTACTACAAGCCTCATTCACCCATACAACCATACAGCGCTTTATTGTATGCCTCAGGTGCATTTAACTATCACACATGCACGCACACTCCAATGGATGCATCGGGAGCAATTTGGGGTTCAGTGTCTTGCCCAAGGACACTTCGGCATGTAGAAGCCAAGAATCGAACCGCCAACCTTAACCTAACCTCGTTAGAATGATGACCCGCTCTATCTCCTGAGCCACAGCCGCCCCACAATACCATAAAAAAAAAAAAAAAATGCTCTGCACAGAAGAACTAAAACACCATGCAAGATAAAAAACTTCCCCCAGATTCCCCAGAAGCTGATTGGATCTCAGGTGGCGGGCAGGAAAACGACTGGGTCAGAGTGGCGAAGACAGAATAAGGTTTGAACAGTAGCACAAAAGTACACTGACAGTCCGGACACCGATGAACACAAACAAACGCGTCAAAACAGATCTTCCTTATTGGACTTAAGCCTAAGCTTCATCACTGCGCTAACAAATGTTAGGGGTAGGTTCTCATAGTCAAGCAATCACATTATGGGGGTAAAATCTTTATAGTACTTTTGTTTTCTGGTGGGGGACTCTGTGGCCTTGTTGCAGGTTTGCGCTCTCCGAGTACTTTGATCATTCTTTATTTTGAAAGTATCACTGTGGTAGAACTCAGCGTAACATAAGCCAAGCCTGATCATATTTGCAGCTTATACCGGAGCAGCCAGTTTAATCCATCGCAGCTAACCCAAAAGTGACTTCATAAGATGATCAAATTTACTCTCAGTTCCTCTTAAGTCACTGATTGTTTAACTTTATTTCAGGTTAGTCGGAGGAAAAGTGGAGTTTCTGGAGACAAAACTGCACAAAACTTGATGAGAATACATAACTTATAAACATATAAATGCAAAAAGCGTTTCCATGCAGCGGATAAACAGCTGAATCGGTGTACTTTTTGGCCATCCTGGAGGCTCAGGGAGGGTAAACAACATCCATGTCTCCATGGCAGCAGAGTGCTGCAAGCAGTGCAGCAATGACGCAAAACAGCCCCAGCTCTAAATGTAGCCGGTTACTTCAGTCTGTTTGAGAGGACAACTGTTCGACACATATGAGAGGTACATATCGGTAATTTGTCTTACTTTTCCAGCATCTTTCGAGCAACAGAGGAAGAAAAGATGCCACAGTCACAGACAGTTTAAGCTAACATGATTTCCAGATTTTAGCAACCCACTTGCAATGCCCTTACTGGAGTTTGCTCACAAATGATGAAGGCGACTTAACAACTCATCTTTTATCAGAATGAAAAGGTCAAAATCAGACTCTCTCCACCAGCTTTTCTTCAACTGATACTCTGAGGTTCACCAACATAACCCGGCCAATTAACAGTGGGTTAATACAGATGCGTTTGCACTCTCTGCTTGCATTTATTCCCTGAACAAAAAGCCCCATTACTTCAGCAGCACGCGCCTGTTCCTGTCCCCTGCTTGTGTATGCGGTTTTGTAGACCAGCTTTAGAGGACCGGCGTGGGCGACCGAGGGACAGGTATTAAATATCCCACGGCAACAAGCGGTTGATACACAGAAACCAGTAAACAAGGCCAGTAAAGTGGTTCGACCGCGTTCTGTTTGTCTCTTGTCCTTGTGTGAAGGTGTGTATGCGCTCGCTGTCGGTAAAAAAATGCCCCAAAAGTTTTCATCATTTTCTCAATAACTTACGCAGTTATGAAAATGTCATACTGTCTGTAATTAAGTGCCCTGAGCTGTAATTAAAGGCAAACTAATGGAATGCATTCACTGGCCACTTTATTAGACACACGTTGAACTGATCCACGCTGACATGACAGCGTCACCATTACCAGCTGCGCGCATCCACGCTGCGAGTACCCCACTGTACTGTACGGTAGTCTCAGTTTTAATCGAGGGGTGTCAGACAACCACGGCAACTTTCTTCTGCAAACATCCTACTTAAAAAAAAAGTTGCTGCTCAACATTAATACCTGCAGCTAAAAGAAATCCTATAGCGCCCCCACACATTTATACAGCTTTAAATAACCCTGCAGGCTAAAAAAAAAAACAACATGTTAACATTTGTAAAATTAGATGTAAAGAATGGCTGCATGTTTAGAAAAAAAGAACATTCCTAATTTAATTATAAACTAACTGGCCACTTTATTAGGTGCACTCTGCTAGTGCTGGGTTGGACCCTCTTTTGCCTTCAGGTAACAGATTCTACAAGGTGCTGGAAAAATTGCTCAGAGATTTTGGTCGCCATAGTGATATGACAGCGTCACACAGTTGCTGCAGACTTGTCAGCTGCACATCCCTGTTCCGCCACATCCCAGCGGTCCTCTATTGGACTGAGACCTGCTGACTGTTGAGGTCACCACACTGTCATGTTCAAGAAACCAGTCTGAGATGACCTGAGCTTTGTGACATGGCGGGTTATCCTGCTGGAAGCAGCCATCAGAAGATGGTACACTGTGTCCATAAAGGGATGGAGATGGTCATCAGCAACACCCAGGAAGGATGTGGTGTTTAAATGATGGAGCGTTAATAATGAGGGGCTCAAAACATCCCAAGGAAAATATGCCCCACACACAAGGTTAAATCAGAAATATCACTTTTTCTAAATTAATGCCCTACATTTATTTTTCTTATTACATCACGTTCAATTAAAAGTGTATATTCCCTTTTTCTTGGATCATTTATTTATTTCTTCATGTATTTTTCTGATTTGGGCAGATTCAGTTTTCCGTACCCTTTAACACCTTAATCAACATAGTGTGGCGTTTCCCTCTTAAAGTCAGAATCTCTGAAATATGATATTCATCATGGAGACCACGTCCTTGTCGAAACAGGGAGTTTCTGATGAAAAACCGCCATCATGTGGTTCATGTCTTGCGGTCAAGGCCTGCGAGCAGCCCGTGTTCTGCCAGAGAATTCTGAAAAGGCCCTAAATTTCCCCGGCTTAGGGAAGCACATCCCTGTGACGGAAGGTAGGAGAGTTCAAGGTAACCTCTCCTTCCGCTCCTCCTCACTCCCACACTGCCCCACGCTGCCTATCAGGATCGTTACTGCAAGCCGACAAACGCTCAGAGATACTTTTGCTGGGAAACGGTTGCTCAGGAAGGAGATCGGCAGCGGCTTCGCATGAAGGGTTTGTGGTGTCTGTGACCGTAGTGTGAGTAACAACTGAGGAATGAAGAAAGAACAAAGAAATTCTCTTTTTTTATGGCTTGTTATCAGCAAACAGGGAAAAGTGTTGCAAGCCGAAGATTGCAACACCATATTTGCTTTATTGAATGTGTTTAGTGAACCAATAAGTTTTGATAGTAAAGCACCCGCTTGACTCCCCACCCTGTGTCATCATCAAGAAATTCCAAATATGCAAATGTTGCTGGTTCTCTCTCTGCCTTAGACTTGCTTCTGAAGTGGAAATAAGAGTATTGAAAAGTTCAAAGCATTATATATCTATTCATGTTGTTTGTAATATAAAATACAAGAAAGATCTTGTGTATTTCCTCTTTATTGGGATATGGATTGGTTGAGATTCGCTATTTGAAATCAGGAATTCAGTCATTCATTCATTCCCACAGTCAAAATCAAGCACCTAGCGTGCAGTCTGCCTTTACAATCATGTGAAAGGGTGGGTCGTTCTAAAGAGCTCAATGAATTCCGGCACGGTACTGTAACAGAATGCCATCACTGCAACAAGTCAGTTCTTGAAATTGCTTCCCTTCTAGATATCCCACGGTCAGCTGTAAGTGTTATTACTGCACCACCGGAACCACAGCAACCCATTAAGTGCCATTAGCTGGAAGCCCCATGTAAAGTTACAGCGCGGGGTTACCAAGTGACTCAACAACTGCAGAGCTCCAAACGTCCTCTGGCATTAACGTCGGCATGGAAACTGTGCACCCGGAGCTTCGTGGCGTAGTTTACTGTTTGCGAGCCCGAAATCACTTAAAACAATGGCAAGTGTCATATCGTGTAGTGTACGGCACACTGCTGTTTTCAAGCCCAGCCACAAATCTCTCAATTGGACTGAGGTCTGGGCTTTGACTTGGCCAATCCAGAATATTCACCTTGTTGTCTTTGAACCATTCCTGCGTAGTTTTTCTGTGTGCTTGGGGGTTGTCGTCTTGCTGGAAAATAAATCTCCCAAGTCATAGTACTACGTAGTTCTCTTGCAGACTGAGTCAGATTATCCTCCAGGATTTGGTGATATTTTTCCGCGTTCATGTTCCCCTCTACCTTTAAAACTTTTCCAGGGCCTGCTGCTGAGAAGCATCCCCAGAGCATGATGCTGCCACCACCAGTGGAGATGTGTTTGTGGTGATGCGCAGCGTTTGGTGCCCACCAAACATAGCGACTCGTCCGATGACCAGAAAGTTCAATTTTTGTCTCATCAGACCAAAGAACCTTCTTCCAGTTGACCTGGGAATCTCCCACATGCTTTTGGGAGAATTCCTGGAGCAATTTCATATGAGGTTTTTTCAACAGTGTCTTTCTCTAAGGCTCTCTCCCATACAACTTTGACTGGTGAAGAACCCTGGCAACAGTTGTACTGTATGTACAGTCTCTCCCATCTGAGCCACTGAAGCTTTTAACCCCTTCAGAGTGGTCGCAGGTGTCTTGGTGTCCTCCCTCACCAGTCTTCTTCTTGCCCGGTCACTCAGTTTGTGAGGACGGCCAGCTCTTGGCAGATTTAGACAAGTGCCATACTCCTTAATGATGGATTTGACTCAGCTCCGTGGGATGTCCAGTCAGTTGGAAATATTTTTTCTGACTTGTACTTTCCAGTGATCTTTACTCTGGGTTGCTTGGAGTGTTCTTTTGTCCTCATGTTGCAGTTGTAGCAGGAACACTGATGAACCAGAGACTGGACCTCCTAGACACAGGTGTTGTTACACTACAACCACTTGACACACATCAACTGCACTCAGGCGATCTCCATTTCACTGACTGTGACACCGCTGGAATCAACAAGCTGGACCTCTGCTGAATTAGGTCTGCCCTCTACGCAAACATATATTTTACCTTATATATTTTTAATTTACTGACATTAGTTTGTAAAACTCTGTTTTCACTTTGACCTGACAGAAGATTTTTTTGCAAATTATTTCAAAAAAGCAAAATGATATTGATCATGAGTTCACTTATTAAAGCAATAAAAGGGTGAAACGTCCAAGGGCGGTGAATATACTTTATAGGCATTGTAAATTCTAGCCTCAGTGTCCTGTTCTTAGCTGACAGGAGTGGCACCTGGTGTGGTCTTCTGCTGCTGGTTCAATGTGTTGTGCATTCAGAGATGCTCTTCTGCATGCCTTGGCTGCAACAAGTGCCAGTAAGCAGTTGAACAGGTGTAACCTAATGAAGGGGTTACGAGTGTATACTTGTATTCTTGTAAATCCTATCCAGCTGGATTTTCTCCTTTGATTCAGTGAAAAAGGTTTTAAAGTAAATGGTTTACATTGTGCCTCACATAAGTAAATTTATCACTGAATAAAAAGAACATTTGAAGAAATGACTTCAAGACATTTTTCTCCTGTTTTGATGCATTTTCTCTCTAAAACCTCCATCTACTTTTTTCAGATAAAACATGTTTAAATGTAAAATCGTCCCTCTTGTTGTATTATTATCCAAGTCACAAGGAAACTCTCAGCTGCTTTGGTCTTAAATGATGACTGACTCGGCGTCCTTTTCTTTGTTCATCCCCACTAATCAGACCGTCAAAGGCCTGAAATGCCCTGCCGCCTCACGCCGAATGTGACGCGTGCCGCTTCGTCTCGTGCAGCTCTCCTTGCTCTCTGGCTACGAGATTTCAGGGGCCTGGATGCTTGCCGTGTATCAGCGCTCGGCTCAGGAGGGCAGATCACAAGCTGATTATCGGCAGGATTTCCAGCAGCTCAGGGCTGCTATTCCCAGCCTCAGCCGCATAGATTAGACCCTCTGGAGCAGCCCGCTGCTGGTCTGGTCTGCAGCTGGGGTCGATTGGCTGAGTGCTGAGGCATCATTTCAGCCTCGATTACACGACTCAGTTTTCTGAAAGCTGATCAGAGAAACTGATTTTCATTCAGAGGATTTTAAAATTTTTAGAGGAATTTAAAATTTTTAGTATTCTGGATAAAAAAGAAAAAGGCGACTACTGTAGTTTGCAATTGGTCCTCATGGTTGGAGTGTCTTTTCACTGTTCTAATGCCTAAAACCAGACCCAATGACAGAGAGGTGTGACTGTTTTGCTGATTGTCACAGTAACAGACATGTCTTGTCCACTGGAACATTTTCATGACAACAGCGCTGAAAAGAAAGGTTTACCATGAATTAGTCTATTTAAAAGACCGTGTAGCTTCGCCTGCTCCCTTGTGTTCTCCCCAAGGGGTCACCACAGCAGATTAATCTGCACTGGTAATTTGGCAGAGGTTTTATGCCGGGTGCCCTTCCTGATGCATCCCTCCATGGTAAGAGGGGCTTGTGTTCCCGCCTGGAATTAAACCAGCACCGGCACATACATTACTAAACACATAACTGCTAATGATTATTAATACACAATAAAATATTCAAGTGTCCCTGTACTGTAGTGGTTTACACATTCGCCTTACAAGCAAAAGGCCCCTGGTTTAATTCCAGGCGGGAACACAAGCCCCTCTCACCATGGAGGGTTGCGTCAGGAAGGGCATCCGGCATGAAACCTCTGCCAAATTACCAATGCAGATAACCTGCTGTGGCGACCCCTTGGTGAGACTACTCGAGAGCAGCTGAAGGCACATATACAAATAAAATACTAAAATTTCTCTGGCCAACACTGACTTCTTGGATGGGCTGCAAGTACAGTCAGTACTTGTCAGATAATTCCACTGAAAAGGCACCAGCATCACAAAGAAAGTCAAGAGATCCAGTTCAGTGACTCAGATTAGCAGCCTGTGTTGACATCCACGCGTCACTCAAAGCAGCCACACCCCTAAAAATCCCAAACTGTCAAACTTAAAAGAAATTAAATGTGGGAGCTATAAATGATACACCCCTATGCATCTGTCCTATCTGTGCATTTGAGGGTTAAAGCTGCATTACTTGATCTTGCCCACTTGGAGCATCACAAGGAAAGATGGCACTGATGTAACAGCAGATTTATTCATTGCTCTCTCTAGCAAATCTTGACGAACACTCAATTTATGAACATTACAATCCTGTAAAATGACACATGTGACCTTTACCTTAGGCACAATTTGAGTGAAGATCACTGTGTAAGTTGTGTAGTGATGTGTAGTGATTCTTGTGAATTGTGGACAGATGGTCCTTTGGTCGAATAAGCTAAGAAACACGGCACTATCAGACCTCATTCGAAACTGTAACGTTTAAATTCTTCTCAGACTCCAACACATTTTACAGAATGAATCAGCTTCTAACACCCACTTTTTCCACAGGGAGCGTTACTCACTTCCTCCACAGTCACACTCCCAGCTGATGTGGAGATACAAACTGGATGACAAGGCATTGAACAGTCAGTTCTTCACTGAAACTTTACGAAACTCCTGACTGGGTTTGTGCCATGCTGCCAATGAATGTTGAACAGAAATAACGGTGGTGTTTTCCGACATGACAGACTAAAACAACCAGCGCTTTTTACGACGCACGCTAAGCCAAGATTATAACGTTAACCCGCCCATATCATCCCTTCTAACTGTAGCAGGAGGACATCACTGATTTCAAAATGAAATGGGTGAATAAAAAGTTCATCTACTCCCAGAATTACAAAACAACTTACAAAACATTTACTTGTGGACACTCTTCCAGTAAGGCTTTTGCAAAATTAAAAAAAAAACCTTTGGGTGTTCTCATTTGTCATCTCACAGAGTTCAGATTGAAAACAGCAGGAATGATTTCCCGGTGCTCCGGATATCTCCTCTCACAGAGGGGAGTGGGAAAACTCAGCGGACATATTTGATAGTACAATCAGTCAGTGTGATTATGACAGGTGGAGGTGTCTGTGTGGAGGAAGTGCTGCAGCCACCTTTTTTTTTTATTCAGACTCCACAAATAGATGGAAGTTGCAATTTAACAGCAACACACAGACATGAATTACTGCACCTAATACTTAGTTGCTCTTATTCGAAGTTTTCAGCCACATTAGTCTTCTTCGGTGCATGGACTTTGTTCACTTGTCGTGCAGAAACACACTCGCCAGAAACTTCATCATCCGATTGGACCTACTTATGCTTTCTGAACTGCCTTAATCCTTTATGGCACAGATTAAACAAAGTGCTGGAAAAGTGTCTCAGAGATTTTGATCCATAATGACAAGATAGCATCACAGAGTTGGTGCTGATTTGTCGGCTGAGCACGCATGATGGGAATCTGCTGTTCCACAAATCTCCAGTCACACTGCTCTGTTGAGATCTGGCTACTGTGGAAGCCACTGGAGTACAGTGAAGTCATTGCCATATTCAAAAAAACATTTTTGGATGATTGGAGCTTTGTGACATGGTGTTCCCCTGCTAGACGTGGCCATCAGTGGTCATAAAGGGGATGGACATGGTTAGGATCAACAATCAGGCAGGCTGCGGTGTTTAATTCACACACATATTTTCTTGCCACACTTTGGTACTAAGGGGCCCAAAGCGTGCAAAGAAAATATGCCCTATGCCATTACACCACCACCATACTCCTAAACTGCTCATAGAAGGCAGGTTGGATCCATACTTCGCTGTTGGTTCTGACCCTACCATCTGAATGCTGCAGCAGAAATCGAGACCAGGCAATGATTTTCGAATCGTTCAATTTTGGCGAGCCTGCGCCAGTCGTAGCCTCAGTTTCATGCTCCCGACAGGAGTTCTACCCAGTGTGGTCTTCTGCTTCAAGGTTCAGCCTGTTGTGTGTTCAAACATGCTCTTCTGCATGCCTTGTTTTAATGATTATTTGAGTTACTGTTGCCTTCCCATCAGCTTGAAGCAGTCTGGCCATCCTCCTTTAACCTCTGGCATCAACAATTCATTTTTGTCTGAGACCTGCCGCTCGCTGGATGTTTTCTTTTTCAGACCATTCTCTGTAAACTCTAGAGATGGTATGCAGGAACATTCCAGTAGATCAGGAGTTTTGGAAACACAACAGCCTATCTTGGCACCAATGACCATTACAGGTTAGAAGTGACTTACATCAGCTTTCTTTTCCATTCTGATGCTCAGTTTGAACTTCAGCAGGTTGTCTTGACCATATCTACATGACTAAATGCAGTGAGTTACTGCTATGTGATCAGCTGATTAGATATCTGTATTATACAGTAGAACAGATGCACATAATAATGCGGCTGTTGAGTGTAGATATGTTGACCCAAGCAGCCATCAGGAATTCCTCCTTGGCACATCTAATGTGCTTTAACTTAAAAAGTTCAGAACAAATAGTAAGTGGAGTTTTGATTTTTAGTTCCCCTTTTTTAACAACCTATTTTTCAGATTCAAGTAACATTTAGTCAGAGATCTTCAACTGCTGTGGTTAAAATTAAAACACTTACAGTGCTCGGGTCTCACTGTTCTCTTCAAGTGGACTTGGATTGATTAAATAAAGGTTGAAATTGTTTTCATCCCTTTCAGGAATAAACATGTTACGATATCAAACTTCAACATGCAGTTAAATCTTTAAGCCTTCTCTGCTGAACAACAGAAATACACGACCCTCGTCTCACAATTATTGTATTTATTGAATGAAAAATAAAATTACTTCCTCCCCAACAAATAAAATCAGAGTAACAGATTCTTATGAAAGAGGGAGCCAAATAATCGCTTATGATCTGAGAGCTATAAATCTTAATCTCCTCGAATGAAATCGCTCCTGAATTGATTCTCACTTCTGCTTGTTGAAAGCAACAAACTGGTGCCAAGTGACGGAGCACAAAATTATGTAACACAAAAAACTGTAAATCCTCTTGGCACTGCAGTGCCAGGCGGGAGCTGGAGGAGCCTGGTACCCCTTGCTGGATTATCCGAGCCTTATAAACGACACCAGGGTGAGGGAGAAGGATTATAAACAGTATTCCAGAAAAAACCCTCTCACTCTGAGCTCTGAGTTCTTGGTTTGGTAGCGAACGTAAGATACCCCGTGTGGCCGGGCATTTCTCTGGGTGGTGTGGTGGTCTTAATTTTGATGGAGGCGTGGTCTGGAGCAGAAGTGGGAGGTGCCTCCTCCGTGGCATTGGCATCAGGGCCGAAGTCGGGCAGCGGAAGGTGGACAGTTCGGATATCATGCTCCCTAAGCAGGACCTCCATGGTGCTGATCTCTTTGAAGCCCTGTTTCTCCAGCACCTCGCACGTCTTCTGAACCTGCTCTATACACGGAGAGAAGGAGCACAGCCGCCCTCCTGCAGGAGAAACAAGACAGAAAACAAGATACCAGTTAAAATGATCGTGTCTAACCATGTTCTTTTAAGCGCCCATCCTTTGTTCAGTTAACTCATGCCAGTCAATGCAGATCCACACTGATCTGAACTCAAATTCTACCACGGATTCTTTTCTTCTCTGAGCACGCCAAGTGCTTTATACTACAAGCCTCATTCACCCATTCACACACACATTCACACAGTGGTTTATTCTATACCTTTAAGCACATTTTAACTAACACACGGGCATTTACACTCTGATAGATGCATTGGGTGCAATTTGGGGTTCAGTGTCTCGCCCGTTTTTGAGACCTGCCATTTCTTCCATTTTGTGCCAGGCAAACTGTTATCTTTGATCTTTTTCATAGATTTAACTGAAGAAATGGGAACAAATGATGCATTTTTGTGACAGGCTGCTAGTAACAAAGTGTCTAAAGCTACTATTGAAAATTGGTTCTTTGCCACGTTGTCTGTTATGTGAAGACACAACATTGGTTCATTCTTTCTGAAGTGGCTTAACAAAGCAAAAAAAAAACAAAAAACCCTCAGGTCTAAGGACGGGACAGAAGATGAGTGCAAAAGCAGCCAATGTATAAAGAAAAAATTTGAAAGACTTTCCAAAAGCTTGGAGAACTATTGTTGAAGACCACTTTAAAAAATACAACAAAGTCAGGCTCACTGGAAACATAATATAAAAAATGAGGGGAGGAGCAAGACTTTTGCACAGCACTGTGCCTTAAAATCTTTGGCCATTGCTTGCTGTCTAACAGTCTAAAGTAAAACCTGAGGTCTTCCATTGGGATGCGTGTATGTGAGACGTGAACAGTATTCATTGTCAGACAGACTGTCTGTCAGTTTGTATTTACTCCCAACTATTCTGTTTAACATCAGTACCAGAGATCCCGGCATATCTCTTCATCGTTCTCTGAGTTTACCTCCTAAACAGAAGGTTTATCAATAAGAAAAGAAAGCTCAGAATGATTACATAATATGTCACCCTTTCAGAGTTATACTGGTCATGACACACATTCTCACACTTTCTGGCAAACCAAGTCCTTTCAGGGTTTTTCCAGCTATGCTTAAAAACAGCTCTGACTGGAGATAAACAACCTAGTTCATTTTTCTACACTCAGTATGGATTGGGAAAACATTTAGTCTCACTCCTGGGAAACCCATGATACCACCATTTCTATTAATAATTTGTTTTTCCAACAATCCATGGCACTTTCCAGCCATGTTTCTTTCCTAACAAAGCAGTCCTGAGACCTGCTGGGCTCCAGGCTGTAGCTCGTGGAACATCAGGGGATGAGCTGGTGCTCTAATAAATAGAGATCACCTACTGGCTGCGGCCTCTCGTCTCCAAACTAAGCCCTGCTGTGATCGCAGCGGGAGGTCGGAAAATGAGCCAAGAAAACTTTCACCGGCTGACCTGAAGAGCAAAGAATGTGACTCGGAGAGGTGCAGCTGCACTGGTCTGCGGTTCAGGATTAAGACATAAAGCATCTTATACTACAAATCTAAACTGTTTTATAATGGATTTAATATGGCTACAAGTGAGAGGATGTGGTCAGGTTTACTAGCCAATTAGTGTAATAAATCATAAATAATGTACTCCCTTTAATCTAACCTGCTTCTAACCCTGACCCTAAAACCAAAACCAATCCTTAATCAGCCTTTTAAACTGATCTGGCTGGATGTCCCCACTTGAGCTGAGCCCTGTACTATGAAGCCGGATTTGAGCTTATCCAGGTAACTTCAGGGTTAACTCCCTCTTTTCAGTACTATGATGGCAGTTTACTTTTTACCAAGGTATATGGCCGGGGTAATTCATGCTGCAGACCTAACCTGCCCCGGACCAGTTTAAGTTCGAGATTAGAGATCGGAAGGTATGAAAACACCACCCACTGACCAATCAGATCTCCGGAAAATGGTGCCATCAATCTTGGAAGATCCCTCGGACCTCTGTGCGGATAGTAGGAGAGTCTAAAGTTTTCTTAATAGCATAAAAAGTAATTGGAACATCAGTAATAAATAAAGAATCTAAGAGAAACTTTAGTGATTTTTGATTTGCGAACTAAATCAATTTTATTGTTCGCAGGACCTCAGTATATTAATGTACCAGATAAGTTTCGTGTACTGCTGGTCATTTATATACTGATCACTTCCGGTGATCTTCTGGTTGTATAGCTGGCAGTACTAGGGTTAATATATGATCCTAAAACAGGGCACCTATCTGTACTTTTATTTGCAGTCTGACTCAAATTTGCATATAGCCTAAACCTACATTTCTGTTTCATTTTTATGCTCATTCTTTATTTGCACTCAAATCATTGAACAGCACATGGCTGCAGCTGAAAGAAAAAAAACTAACACTGTCTCACACACAGTTAATGGAATAAAGACGGTAATCTGTCAGAGTCTAATGTGGCTTAATGACAGAGCTGTGACACTTGACTCATGCAGTGTTTTTGCTGACTTTCCTTACTAGCTTCAAGTAGTCTGAACTTTATTAATACAGTAGATCTTGTCCAGCGCTTAAATCGCTCACACATTTATACATCACTTTTAATACTAAACCACTGTACAGTGCTTTACCTGCTGCAGACACTCCAACCGCTGTTCTACCTTAAGAAGCTGGGCTGATTTCAGCCCATCTGTGCTTAACCACTTCATATTTTTCCCATATTATAGTTTCATCTTCTTTTGTAGAAATTAGCTGTTCTTTTGCCAGTAGACTTATACATGCCTCTGATTGGTCAGCCTCTGCCAACGCCACCCCTTTCGTGTGAAAGCACTTGCAGCTGGATTGATAAACACTGGGCTGACTTATCAAGTTATAACTGCCTTCGTGTGTCTGCTTATCCTGATCACCAATGTTAGGTTAAATGAAGCCAGATAATAGAAAGATATCCTGGGTAAGTTGAACTTCATAGTACAGGGCTCTGCTTAAATAATTTTAAGTGTTTTTCTTTCATTTGAAATGCTCTTAGTCATCTAAAATCTGTCATTGATCAGCAACATTTTGCTGTGTTTTTTCCACAACTCTCAGTGAAGCTGGTGTTGCAGTACATCGTACAGTATCTATGATATCACAGGAAGAACATGTGGGTCTACAATTACTTTACTGGGGCTTTGGCACAGGCTTTGTACCAAAGCACTTGTGGTGAAAAGCTTAATTTACTCAAAGTGCTGGAAAAATCACATTTCTGACCTGCTGGTGGCACTGAATGAGAAGTCAAGAGAGTAGAAGCAAGCATGGCAAAAAAAGGTCTCTCTTTTTACTCCACACATACGGAGTCTGAGTTCTTATTTCATAAAATATATCCAAGAGTGACCCTACACAGTGTCAAAAAATACACCTTTCAGCCTGCATAAGTAACTGATGTTCTCTCTCTTGCCACAGTTGTGAGGGTTAAAACACTTAGCACCCAGAAGATGACAAACTGCTGCAATTTGACGTTTTAACTGTAAGAGGATTATAGAGAGGTATCTCATGGGACATGGTTTCCATCTGTGATCAAGTCCTACACAAGCCAAAGATCAACTCTGCAGTCCATTGTGTCTGGTAAACACAGAAGGCGACACCGGGATTACTCAGATAGCAGTCGCTCCTTTGGCCCACAGGACCAGTGCTCTCCCTCGAGACAGCAATAAACACAATCCAACAGTCTCCTGGAAACCAGGGCGAACACACAGGGAGAGGTTGGGTTGATGATTATACAAGGGCCTCTCAAACAGTTATTAAAGGCCTTGGATATCAACTGTGCACTCAAATGGTTTCTATATATGCATGAAACTACAATTCCTAGTCATAAAGTTGAGGGTTCTTGAGTGTCTGAGTCCATGGGACATGTTTGCTTTATGCTTGCATAATACCACCCATAAGTCTGTGAGTGAGAAGGGGGGGTGGCTCTGTTAGGATTCAGGATCCTTCTCAAGGAGCAGCTGAACAGACGGCCAGGCTGCTCGCCAAAACATTAGGAGAATTATGACTCTGAGGGAAAAAAGGAAAATAATTCACTGCCCCTCGTCTTACCCTGTCCGCTTTAGAAAATCCCACTCAGCAAGTTTTTCTTGAGAGAAGCTGTCAGTCTCCATCTAGTTCTCAGGCAAGGTTCTCAAAGAGTACAGTGTCTCTTTTTTCTACAATCTAAGCTGATTTATGCATGTTTATTTATGGTAGGATTTTAAGATAGCAGCTTAGGAAATCTAGTGCTTTACTTAGTTAAGATAAGTTAATAATAGTTCTTTTTCAAATGACAGCAAGCATGTTACCGCCACCTTATGCGGGAGCAACTAAGTGTGAAAACCCCTGCTCTTGGAGGTTGCCCTTCTAAACACACATACGCTCGAAAGTTTGAAATCACTAGCAAATTTCATTTTTTTTTTCCCCAAAGAAAAACACATTTTCGTGCGCTTCACAAATAACTGTGTCCATTTCACAAACAATTCAAATTAATTAGGAGACATTTAAGGAATGATCTACATTTTTGCATAGAGGCCTATTTTAAGCAACGGTCAGTCCTCTGCATCAATAGCCTGGTATTGCTGCTAATCCAAGTTAATCATTTTATAAGGCTAATTGATCATTAGAAAACCATTTTGCAAGTGTGTTTTAAAGCTGAAAAGCGCTGTACTAATAAGGGAGCAAAATAAGGGAGCATTGTATTCGTTAGGTTAGTTTAGTATCTGAAGCAACAGTAGTTTTTTGTTTACAAGCTCAAAATGGCCAGAAAGAAGGAACTTTCTTTAGAGGCCATGAGTTTATTGTTGTGCTTAGAAGGGAAGGCTGTTCAATGTGAGAAATTGTGAGGAAATTTAAAATCTCTTACTATGCTATTAATTACTCTCTTCAGAGAGCAGCACAAACTGGCTTTAACAAGGACAGAAAAAGGAGTGGGAGGCCCCGATGCACAACTGTACAAAAAGACAAATATCTGAGAGTGTGTACTTTAAGACAAAGATGACTTGCTGATTTTTAGCTGGCAGCTGCACTAAATAATACTCATCATAGTACCAACGGTGAAGACGCGACTTCAGGATGCTGGACTTCATGCAGAATTCCAAAGATAAAGCCCTATCTCAAACTGGCCAATAAAAAGAAAACACTGAGATGGGCAAAAGAGCACAGACACTGGAATACAGTAAGAGTGCGTTGTGGACAGATGGGTCCAAGTTTGAGGTCTTCGACTCAAACAGAAGAATATTTGTGAGATGCAGAACAAATGACAAGATGCAAGAACAGTGCTTAACACCATCAGTCAAGCATGGTGGAGGAAGCATGATGGTTTGGGGATGCTTTGGAGGTGGTAAAATAGATTTGTAAAGAGTGGAAAGGACCTCGAGGAAGGGAAGCTATCACAAGATATTGCAACACCATGCCATACCCTGTGGACAGAACTTGACTGGGGCCAATTTCATCCTACAACAGGATAATGACCTAAAACACGCTTCCAAAATGTGTCAGCAATATTTAAAGAATAAACAGTCATCCAGAATTCTGACTGTAATGGAGTGGCCAGCAAAGTCCCCGGATCTGAACCCTACTGAGCTGCTGTGGGAGCAGCTTGACCGTATGGTATGGAGGAAGACTCCACCAAGCCAATCCATCTTGTGGGAGATGCTCTGGGAAGCACAAGGTGAAATCCCATCAGATTACCTTGAAAAATTGACAGAATGCATAAGGTCTGCCAGGCTGTAATTGCTGCAGAAGGTGGTTGTTTTTTTGGGGTTTTTTTTGGATGAGGGCAAAGTTTGAAGAACACATTCATTATTTCCATTAAAATCATTATTTCTAACTCTGACTACATCTGCATGTCCTGTTCATTTGCTATATTTCCTATTCAGACTAATTTCATGTGTTTCTCCACGTAAAACATTAAATTTTCAAGTGATCCCAACCTTTTGAGCAGAAGTGTTTACATACAGTCTTTGACTTTCTTTTTTTCTTTGGCTGAAAAATTCTGGAGCGGCGTTGTTCTTGGGAAAACCCGTTTTGAGATGTGGGAAGTAAACCAAACCTTGTGGAGCCACATTCAGCAGCTCGCTGCCTACAGCATAACCCTGTATGGTCATGGGACTGCTTCTGCAACAGGGATCTGGCTGCACTCAACTTATCTGTATCTTTTTGTGTGAGTGTGTGCGTGCATGCAAGAGCCAACGGTTCATGAGAGGAATATGCAGCAGTGGCACCATAAAAGGGAGTCAGAAAGGAGGTGGAAGAGATGCAGGACAGCATCCTCACCCCCTCTGCATTCCTCTTCATATTGGGGCTTACTTTCTAAAATCATTCATGAACTCTGCCTTTAAGACTCACTAACCAATTATTATAAAAGTGGATGGAAAAATGAACCAATTCAAATGTTTACAATATTAACTATTTTATTAAAATCTTCAATTTATCAGCAGCAATTTTGAATAATTGGCACTTTTCATGCAAAACTGACATTTGCTGGATTTGCTTACCAAGTGTAAAGATTTCTGTGGAATAAGACAGTAAATTTTTTAACGCAGTCTTTAAAAGTAATTTCCTGTAGGCTGTGTTTTCCAGACTGGTCTAGTTCTCTGAAAAATGTGTCCTCAGATTCCTCCAATACTTCTCTGTTGACATTATTTTAAAACAAAATGGTCAGAGGGCTAAAGGTGCTGTTGCTGTGAATATTACACAACTCATGCAGTCTGACTTCACCCCTAAGCACTGTCCACCTCAGTGAACTGCCAACCTGCCCGGGCACGCTGTAGATCCTCGCTGTCACCGAAACGCCAACATGGTTTCTGCTTCGCTACCAGAGTTTAGATTGTGTTCCTGTGACTACGAAATACCACAAGGGCAAAGTTAATGAGAGCTGGAGAGCAGAATCGATGGCTGTTCTGGGAGTTCAGAGCGAGGTGGCACAGCCAGGGATCTGAGGATAAATTCATGGACTGGTATTTTAAAATATGCTCCGTCACAGCCATGTTGCTGCTGCACCAGGATGAGTCACGCAAAAGTCATAATCAGGCGGTGGTGATTGTCTGAGGACACGTATCTACACAAAGTACATGTATACATACAGACAAATACTTCATTATCACTCACAAGATTCCAATGGTCCTCTTTCTTTTTTCTTCATTTAGATGAAGGGGAATTTTTTTAATAAACATCTAAGTCCATACAGACAGGCTAAATTGTTACATGTATATATGAGCTGCACCACAGTTCTCCTGGCTTTAAATTACTATAGTCTCACCTTTCTTTGACTGATCACCATTTGTCTTCTGCAGTCATGTTTTCCACTTTTCCAACACAGTTCTGATAAGGCTATAAGTGATCAATAAACGGTATAACAAGGCTGTTATCTGAACACAAAAAACAGCGGCACAGGAGGGGAACTAAACCACAAACAGAGTCTTGGTCACTGGCTATGTGAACTGTGACACCAACACAGTTCCATTAATGTTTATTATTATAATCTTCTTGATGCTTTCGCCTCCAGAATCAGCGTTCGTGATGATTAAAAAAAAAAGAGAGAGCGAGCCATCACTCAACTCCAGGAATATGAATAGAAGAAGCTGAAACTGGAAACAACATGATTTCTGATTTTTCCCAAACTGTAATCTTTCTCTGGGCAATCTGGGAATATCTATGCTACCTTGTTGACGCTTTATAGAGTGCAGGGACTGACAAGCTGGCAGACTTCTGCCTCCAGCAAGAGCCTGGTTACATAAACTGTGAGGTGCAGGACAGGCCAAAGGTAGGGCATGACACTACCGACAGTCATGATGTAATTTTTGGCTTGTAGAAAAATGGGTATTAGACGGGACAGGAGAGGACACCAGCATGGGTTTGGCCCTGCAACCAAGCAGCTGAGCACTGTGCAACCATCCTCCACTGTGCTAAAGCAGAAACACAAACCATCATGGCTTGACTTTGTAGTTTGCAGCTAAGGTGGACCACACTGAACTAGTAGAAAACCCTGATTTGATGGGAAAGTAATTTGGAAATACCATTAACAGTTTTCTTTCTCCCTCTCATACATACGCAACATTACCTTGCTTCTTCATAGCAGCCTTGGCATGTTCTACTGCATCCCAGGGGCAGGGGATGTCAAGGAAAACAGCATCTGCCACCCCCGTCACTCCGAACCCATCCTTGCACACATCCTGGTTCCTGACGGTGACCAGATGATCCACATGGTGCTCCTTAAACTCCTCGACCACCTTCTCAGCCCGCTGCTGGTGGAACTCAACTGTGTGCAGGTGACCCGTTGGAGCGATGGTGCGCAGGATGGCGTGGGAGAGGGAACCGCTACCTGTACCTGGAAAACCACACGCACATCACAGAGAGGACTGAGTCAAACACAGAAAATCTGAGAAATCTATCAAGGGATCTGAAAACGCACAAAGCACTGGCAAAGAAAAAATATCTTATGTATATAATTCTCACTGGCTCCCTTTAAAATGGCCAGTCTAGACACAGATTTTGCCTGAATGTCAGGTCTTCACACCAGATTACATATTCCAAGTCGCGATGCAATCTCAAAAAAACTCAAAATGAGGTGCTGCTGTGTCTTAGAAAAGACAGTAAATGCTGCCCTTTATTCACAGTCGGCCAAAACAGCTCACAGCTGTTACTACATCACACACCCACATTTTCACACAGCTTTACTCTCGACTCTGGACGATAAGTGGATGATGCATTTCCGAGTTGGCCTTCCTTGCCCTGAAGCAGCCCTGTTGGTACTGTAAACAATGTCTGCTAATGTACATTTTGTGAATGAATGACATGGAACGTTTGTGATGTTACAGTACAACTCATGTGACTTGCTGGGGAAAGGAGTGTTGAGAATACAGTGAGATGCCGGCAGATCCCATCCTCCACCCCTCGTTCTTCTTCTCCTGACATTACATCACGGCCGCCTTTGTTAGTATGGCGACAAAGAGGGCAGTGTTTACCCGACGGCAGCACTTTGACTTGCTAAAACCTCACACTGCTGGACCTGATGGTGTGTGGCTACATACAACAGTAAACAGGGAAAGTGGATTGACTCTGATGGTTTAGCAGGAGTAAGAACAAACAGGTGTTAAAAAACACATGAAAAGTTGGAGACAGTTTAATAAACAGCTGCACAGAAGGCTGACAGAGCATGTAACTTAGATATGTTTAGGCTTAAATTGCCTCATCTACTATTAAAAATGGAAGATGGGAATAATATCACTGTTTGTTGATGATGTGTTAATTCAGTTCTGCTAACAATTTTCTAAGGATGTAATTTCTGTGCTGGTTTCTCAGAAACCTAAGACTTTAGTGACATTTAGATTAAGGTTAGACCTTGGCCCAAGGAACAAACCAGTATATACACCATACTTACATAATAAGCGCAGCATTAATTCAGGTTCCCCACACATGAACTTGAGTTGGGCAGACCAAGACCAAGACTGAGGCTAGACACATTCACTAGTGGACAATGCCCTCGCTCTTATTTTAACTCTCATTGTTCACGCTGACAATAAACTGGACTTCACTAAACACACAGGAGCCATCTACAAAAAGGGCCAGAGCTATTTGCTGAGATGACTTAGGTCCTCCCGAATGATGCTCAGGATGTTTTATGAGTCTATGGTAGCCAGTGCCATTCTCTATGCTGTAGTGTGCTGGGGCAGCAGACTGAGAGTAGCAGACACCAACAGACTCAACAAACTGATCTGCAAGGCCAATAACGTGGTCATGGAGCTGGACTCTGACAGTGGTGTTAGAAAGGAGGCTACGTAACGTCCTGACATTCACCAAACCCAGACTGGTCCAGAGTACCGCACAGAACACATTTTCACTACTTCAGAGTCCAGTAGCGGTTTACTTTACACGCCTTTCATCTGATACCCGCCATGAAGCTCCTGGAGCACAGTTTCTATGCTGATGTTAACACCAGGGGAGGTTTGGAACTCAGCACAGTGTTGGTGACTTTCATGCACTTTGCACCATGGCGAGTCAATTTTACTTTACGTGGTCTGCCACTTCCACTTTTTAATAATAAAGCATACAATTAATTGTGGAATATCTAGGAGGGAAGAAGTTTCAAGAGCTGGCTTGTTGCAACTGTGGCATCATATTACAGTACCAAAACTGAACTCAGTTGGCTCTTTAGAACTCACTGAACATGTCTGAAAATATTTTACACTAAAGGGAAGAAAAAGCAGAAGTGTCAGGAAAGGATTCCAATACAGCTGGTACATACAGAAAGACAAAAAATAAATGCTGAACTGAGAAAACTGTGAGGTTTTGATTCCAATTCTGAGTCATGCTGTGACTAATTGTTAGGATATGAACATTTGATTTTTACTGTAACAAGCACACAGCCCTCAAGAAAGTGCATTTGAATGATCTTTTCCTTGATTTGTTTTCCAGTGTGCTCACAGTGCTATGCAGCTTGAACCAGTTACCATGTGTACAACATTCCTTGTTGCACTAATATTCCAGCACGCTGGCAACTGCTATTTAGGACTAAATGTACAGTATTTTTAACTGATATTTCACTCAAAAACCACAATAAAGTTATTAAATTCAAAAGACTTCATTCTTTGTACCTTAGTACAAAATCTTTTGCTAGTTCACCAACAAGCTGAGTTCTTTCCCTGGGTTTCAAGGAATAAAGCAGCTAATGAGACTAAAAAGGATCAGGGATATTAGCTGATACGTGATGTGTTTTTATTACATCGCCTCATGGTGTTCTAGCTCAGATATATAGCTCTTGACCTCTTAAGGAGAGGGAGACACCTCCGCATGCTCCTTCCTAAATTTCAAACATGCTTCAGCAACAAACAAAACACATAAAACAAATCTGGAAATACTGTCCAAAATACCAGCTAATCCATCTTTTCTCTACATGGCAGTATTACACAAACGGTACGTGCATAGAGCTTTGGGTCGATGCAAGATTTCAAAGAAATGAATCATATCAGTGTCTCTAATCTCCTCCCACAGCAAGGCGTCAAGTCAGCTGG
>VUQH01089241.1:21496-36788 GCA_015106775.1 Etroplus canarensis | reverse complement strand
AGAGAAGCCAGTTAAACCTGAAAAACTTAAGGTTATAGATGTAACCCTGGTTGTCTGATTAGCATTAAACTAGGACTGATCGTGTTATTGTAAAGACTGACCTCAGTGACCAACATGAACAATCAGCAATTGTGCTTTTTTATTAAATCACTCGTAATGCATAACCTTCAACAAAAAATGTACTTTCAGCTGCTCTCTTGTATTCTCCTCAAGGGGTCGCCACAGCAGATTAATCCGCATTGGTAATGTGGCAGAGGTTTTATGCCAGATGCCCTTCCTGATGCAACCCTCCATGGTGAGAGGGACTTGTGTGACCTTCAACAAATGTCAGTAAACTTGAATTCCAGTTTGAATGCTTCAAGTTTATAGGTAAACCATCCAGTAAAATTAAATTTGGCTTTTAGCCAGTCTGGTGCAAAGAGATTTCTACACCATAATAGTGACGTTACAACTAAATATATAAAGGTTGTTTTTAAATTGAACCATCTCAACATGTTTTGAGAAACAGAAAAGGATAGATGTTTTGCTGTAAGAGAGTAATAAAAGGCCACTCACCCACAAAAACCAATAAAGAAACTTGATCCCATGTCTGCTGAAAAAAAAAAAGCAGATGCCATCAACTTTGATTATAGGTTGTTTGAAATGAAAACACAAGGCTCTGCCAACCTGATGGCACATAACTATAAGGGACCAGAGCTGGAAATCCAGTAGTACTGTATATGAAATTATTGTCTTTGTTTTATTTTAAAAGTTATATTTGTCACACATAAGAGCACTGTGCTATATTTTGAGCGTACACCGTAATGATTATTTTTGTAAGAACATTCACTCTATGGACAAAAGTATTGGGCCACCTGCACTTTACACCTACAGTAGCTTTTATGGCATCCCATTCTAAATCCAGGCATTAATGTGGAGTTGGTCTGCCCTTTGCAGCTATAACAGCTTCAGCAATTCTGGGAAGGATTTCTAAAACATTTTGGAGTGTATATGTGGGAATTTTTGCCCACTCATCCAGAAGAGCTTTTCTGAGGTCACATACTGATATCAGATGAGAAAGCCTGGCTCACACTCTTTGTTCTAGTTCATCCCCAAAGTGTTGGTTGGGGTTGAGGTCATGGCTCTGTTTGGGTCAGTCAAATTTGCCCATATCAAACTCATCCATTCATGCCTTTATGGACCTTGCTTTGTGCACGGGGGCATGTTGGAAGAGAAAAGGACCTTCCCCAAACTGTTTCCACAAATATGGGAGCATAGTATTGTCCAAAATTTCTTGTTAAAGTGAACATTAAGATTTCTCTTCACTGGAACTAAGGGACCCAGACCAGTCCCAGAAAAACAGCCCCATAGATGTAAGACTTGCATGCAGCTGCTTGACCATGGAAAACCATGCTATGAAGCTCCTGGAACACATTTTTTGTGCTGATAACAATACCAGAGAAGGTGTGGAATTCTGCACTTATTGAGTTAGCAGACCGTCAGCAACTTTTGTGCACTATGCTCCTCGGCCCTCAGTGACCCTGCTCTGTAAATTTATGAGGTCTGCTACTTGGTGGCTGAGTAGCTGTGGTTCCTAAACACTTCTGCTTTACAGTAACCTCACTTACAGTTGATGGTGGAATATCTATAAGGGAAGAAATTTTACCAACTGACTTGTTGCATCCCACTACAGTACCATGCTGGGATTCAGGGAACCATTCTTTCCCAAATGCTTGTAAAAACAGGCTGCATGGCTAGATCCTTAATTTTATACACCTGTGGCAATGGGACTGAATGAAACACCTGGATTCAATGATTCGGAGGTCTGACCCAATACTTTTGTCCATATTGTTTAGGTTTCTTCATTGCCATTTGCTATCAGTCAAATTTATTTCTAGAACACATTTCAGTTTAACCCAAGTTCATGTTAATGGCTCCACTTTATATCAACATTTATCTCAGGGCCCTTTACATTCCTTTTGATCTAGCACAACCATTCACTAATGTACTTTACAATGCTTTACAAAACTGGAAAGTAGAAAATCAGACCAGTGTGATTGCTGCATATACATAAAACAAATAATTGAGTCTCTGAATCCTTTTTTGTTCTCTTAAAAAATTTGAATCGTAGACCATATAAAAGGTGGACATAACCACTGTGATATCTTGTTATGAAGCCTTGAGCTGAGCATTTTCGCAGTCATCGTCTTGGTGTTTTGAGCAAGAGGCCCATCTGCCCGTGAAATTGAGAGCACCAAATGCTTATACTCTGTATAACCCCAATTTATGACGCCAGTAATATGCATAATTTACACAGTCAAGTTCATATTTTGTTATTTATGGCAGTAGAGCCTAGGGCAGTTTTCCCAAAGACTTTGATACAACCTTAAGTCTTTTTATAACCAGAAGAGTCTCCCCCTTCTGGCCATTAAATAGAATGCAGGTTTAAGACACTTCACATTAACTTCACTTTTTAAAACCAGTTATTTTGAATCCATAAGCTGCTGCAGAGAGATTCCAATAATTTCAGTTAACGATTACATATTTTTTCATAGTTTTTCATCTTTTTTCTACTTTGGTTAAAAAAAGAAAGAAAGAAAGAAATGCTGCAGTACTGCCATCTTTTTAGACACCAAGTTAGCAGCTTTTCTACAAAGTTAAGTTTAAAACAATAACCTGACCTTTTCTAAAACTTCAGAGCTTGCTTTAACCTGAGACACCTCTGATGACCCACTAAGCTCTGTATAACCATGTAAAAAGGATGTCATTGTAGGTTCTCAGTCATCCAGGTCATGGTAGTCTTAAGTGCTTGAGTTGAAGGCAACTGGACTTCTTTTCTTCATTTCTTGAAGACTTCTCAGCTCTTAACTAAAAGGCTTCTTCAGTTCTGAAGGCTGATGGGGAGTTCCAGGTATTTAATCTCTTGTGTGGTGGTTACTGTACTGTGAGATGGTCCTGAAAGTTATTAACTCACTCTTTCATCATGTCAATCATTAGGGTCACATGTTCCCAGGTGTGAATTATTTGTCAGACATTGCATGCTGGTTGAAACACATGGAAAGGCATCTAAAGACTGTGCTGATAGTGGGTGTTGTAGGTGATTCTCTCTGTTCAACATTGACCATTCCAGGTGGTGCCATAAATGGCTTGATTTACTCCTCTTTCAAACCATCTGTCTTCTCTGTACAAATGTGAATATTAGTGCCCTCAAAAGAGTGTCTGTTGTTCTTTAAATGCAGATATACAGCTAATTCTGGTCCTGATGAGCTGATTCTATGGAATAGTTATTTGGTCTCTCCTCTGTATGGATTCGAGCACTCCTCACTGCATTACACAGTATAGCATAAAACAGATATGATCATAGAATATGTGAAAGATATCATCCACTGGTTTCTTAAGTGTGTATTTTGAAGCTTCACTATTAGAGTTTTGGCTAATTATTGGGTTTTGGGAGCAACTTGGGACTGTATTTGGTGTATCATAATCATAATCGTTTATTAATCCCAGGGGGGAAAAACTTTTGTGTTACAGATGCTTGATTTGGTATAAATATATCCAATATATGAACAGAAGGAAAATGAAACTGTATAGACTGTATAAACCAGTGCAGAAAAGTGCAGTTGTCAAATTAGCAAATATAAATATGTATGAAAAATAGAAAATAAAATAAGAATAAATTAGCCTTAGTGTAGAAAGTGTAATATGCCACACTAAGTACTATATACAGATATGGTCCAAGAAAAACTGTCCAAGTATTAAAGGGAGGAATTGTAGAGTTTGACTTCCACAGGTAGAACTGATTTCCTATGGCATTCTGTGGTGCATCGTGGGGGGAATGAGTCCTCTGCTGAATGTGTTCCTGTGCCTGTTCAGCACGTCATGGAGAGAGTGTGAAGGATTGTCCAATTTTGTCCTTAACTTGGACAGCATCCTTCTTGCTGACATCACAGTCAGAGAATCAGCCTCCTCGCCCACGATGTTACTGGCCTTGCGGATCAGTTTGTTGAGACTATTGGTGTCCACTACCCCCCGTCGGCTGCCCCAGCACACAACAGCATAAAGAATGGTACTGGCTACCACAGACTCATAAAACATCATGAGCATTATCTGGCACATATTGAAGGACCCAAGTCATCTCAGAAAATAGAGGGGGCTTTGACCTTTCTTGTAGATGGCTTCTATGTGTATTAAAGAATTCCAGTTTATTGTCAATGTGAACACTGTAGTCCTGCAGTATCGCCACACAGACCTCATGAATGGAAACAGGGGTCACTGGTATTTTGGTCCTTCTCATGTCCACAGCTAGTTCTTTAGTTATTGTCACATTAAGCTACAGATGGTTATGTTCACACCACATCACAAATTTTCCCACCACAGTCCCGTACTCTTCCTCATCACGTTCTCTGAAACACCCCACTGCTGCAGAGTCAACAGAAAACATGGTGGCAACACTCTGCGTAGTAGCTAAAATCTGTGGTATAGAGGGTGAAGAGAAAAGGAGAGGGGACGATTCCCTACAGAGCTCCAGTGTTGCTGACCACACTGTCCGACACACAGTGCACATACTGTGGTCTCTCAGTGAGGTAGTCAACAATCCAGGCCACAAGGGAGGCATCGACCTGTGTTGCTTTCAGCTTCTCACCCAGTAGGGCTGGCCTGATGGTGTTGAATGCACTGGAGAAATAAGAAAACACGGCCCTCACAGTGCTTGGTGGCTTGTTAGGGTCACTGGGACAGGACTTTTTTAGCACAGGCACGAGACATGACTCTTCCACAGCATGGGGACCCTTTTGTGATTCAGACTCATCTGAAAAAGTTGATGCAGGAAACAACAGAGCTGGGGGGCACAAGCGTTGAGGACCCTGGGCCACCTGGGCCTGCAGACTTTATTGAGTGGACTCTCATTAGCTGTCTCCAGATCTGGTCAGCAGTGAAGGTGACATGTGGAGGAGGGATCAAGGTTTTAAGATAGAGGGTATGAAGAGTACCATGAGTCTGGGGGTCAGGGAAGGAGGCTGATAGACCATGAGGAGGAGGTGGGGGAGAAAGGGAGTGATTGGTAGATGCAGGCCAACAGCAGGGAGGTTGAGAGATGTCAGTAGCAGCAGCAGAATCAAATATGTTAAAGAACAGATTTAGATCACCGGCCCAGTCCACACTGCCTTCAACTCCTTTGCCACTGTTTGGTCTCTGAAAGGCTGATTTCTGTCCTCATCCTGATGATTAGGCGAGTAGTGGTGGTATGCAGAAACACAGACGACTAGAGACGTAGTTACTGTTACAGCAAAAACCTTTAATAAGAAGATTGTGCACGAGGACGAATGCACACTGTATGCATAAGAGATACACTCATCCAAGAGACAAAGAAAGTGTCCACTTATATAGAGACAGTATTCAAATGACATCATGAGATGTGAATGCGTGTAAGACCAGGGTTCACAACATATGGAAGTCATCAAACCTACACATAACTTATGGTGACAGTTGTTTTGTCAAGTCCCCATCAGTTAAGGAGACCAGACTATTCTCTGGCGCAAGTCCAAAATCCAAAGAGCATTAAGAAGGAAACTTTATCCATGTGAACAGGACCACCATCCATCTTAGCTCGATATCTTACATTTACATATGTCACAGGTCACACATGGTAAAGGGGTGGCTGTGGTCCTCTTCCGACCAGAAGGTTGGCGGTTTGATCCCTGGCTTCTCCAGTCTACATCCGTCTACAAGCATCCTTGGGCAAGACACTGAACACCAAACTGCTCCCAATGCATCCATCGGAGTTTGAGTGTGTGTGTGACAATGGATCTCACAGCTCACATACTCGGTGAACTTGGTTAAAGTTTTGTTTAATGTGGTTAATGTGGCATAAGTTGGGTATTTTGACATGGCAATCTAAAGTTATTCCCCACAGACAACATACAAGATGGGTGTAGCCATCGTTATGTCAGGCATTGGTGACTTCACATTTCAACACTTTATTGTTAGAATTTTTGCCACTGCCATGTTGGTTTTTTGGAGCCAGAAATGTCCTTATATGGGTAGAATGCTGGCTAGTTATTGTTTTAGCTGTATGGACAAAATACACAGATATCCACACATCAGCTAATAATAAAATACTAGAATTAACTGATGTACAGATTTCTTGGATGGTCTGTACCACACAGCAAGCCATAATATTAGTCAGATAATCTATTAAAATGCACCAACAGCATACACACAGACAGTGCAGAGGTCCAGTTCAGTGACTCAACATTGTGGATGAAGCCTGTCAAATGCTGATGTTGGCACACCTGAAAATCAGAGCAGCCATGCCCGTAACTTCAGTATCCAGGTGGATTAGTGGTGAAAAAAAAAAAGCATTGTCCTCGGGGGTGTTATTAAGAAGGGGGGATCTCTCTATAAAGGCCAAACTGTTTTTTGATCCAGTCTGTAAATAAGCTTTTTAATGCAATTAAGTTGGGCATTTTAACTCCAGTTTTTGTCATTTCTGTATTGGCTTCATTTTTGGGCAGTGTACATGCTTTTTTGTAGAGATCGACACAGGCATCTCTGTCTGTTTTCCAGGCGACCACGGTAGAAGACATGGAAGCACGGCTGGACTGTGGTTTGGTGAAAGGTCACGCCTATGCTGTCACAGATGTACGAAAGGTGCGGCTGGGTCACGGACTGCTGGCCTTCTTCAAGTCGGAGAAGCTGCACATGATCCGCATGAGGAACCCCTGGGGAGAGAAAGAGTGGAGTGGCCCTTGGAGTGACAGGTAATTGTAACACTGCCACCTACAGGCAGGAGGCTGAACATGTACCACCTCCTCAGTGACAAACGTCATCTCATAAAAGGTAATAGAGCCATCTTAGTCCATCAGTTTTAGTAGCAGACATCTTATTCTATGAGTCAGATGTGAAACATTTCCCAAATAATGTAATATGTCCACATTATGATACGTGACCTTGTTGTGATTAATTTAACCAATTTCACAAATTGAAAATGTCAGTGTTGGCTGGTCCCCCAAAATTTAACACAATGTTTCTAAGAGATGTCATATGATGAATGATTAAATGTCAAACAACTAAACAGAAAGCAATCTATATATAATGTCCAGGACGCAGACAAAAGAGAAGGACAATGGGAAATGTCATGTAGACAATGAAAAATGGAAATGCAATCAAGTTAATGGGCTGCAGAGCAAAGAAGAACAGCTAAATTCAGCCCCGTTGGAGCGCCACTTGTTTGTAGGGAACACTTATTAGAGCAGCTCAGGCATTCCCCTAGAAAAATGTTTCATTTCAGTTTTATTTTTCTGCTTTACTCCTTCAGTTATTCTACACTAGCCTTCTAACAGGAATAGATAGGACTGAGATGAAGCTGCTCCCCTGACATTACTGTCTTTGAATTGTGAGCTGGCAGATTCGGTGAAAGAAACGAGGAGACAGTAAAGCTGGATAATAACAGAGTTTGAATTATTGATAAGGCTGAAAGAGAGACAGATGTTATTAAAGAGACATGAGTCATCCCTCATCATTCACTCACTGTTGCTGAATAATTTATTCATGGTTTGATAAAACCTGTTACTGTAAATGGAGGCTGACAGACTGTGGAGACGTGAACGTTTGTCAGTGAATCATAAACAGAGAGCCATAAACACTGGAGCTAATGCATCCAGTAAAACACCTGTGTTTCCCCTGAGCACTGAATACAGAGGGTACCTTGATGTTCAGGTATGATTCACAATAATGAATACTATGACTGATGCTTTAAAATAGTGCCCATGAGTAAGGGATGCATTCATATTGTCTTGGTATATTCACTGAGAATTGAAGTTTACAACTGTGATGGTTGTTAAGAGTCAAAGCTAAATATCCTATGAATATTTATTCCTATTTAGTTATTTTGAATATATTTCCCCTTGTTTTTAATGTGAAAAATTAACTGAGGTTTGGTACACTGTACCAGATTTGAGGTCCTGAAGTTTTCATAGGTGGCAGAGGGGTTACATTAGTTATATCCCTAAAAAGCATGGCTATAATGGAATCACCAGCGCCACAGCCCCGAATCTTTCATGTCATCACGATGACACAGGATTAAGAATTTTGGCACAGTGATAGATCTCCCTGAAATCTGAAACTGATCAAATTTTCAGCCATACTGAAAGTATGGATTTACCACTAGGTGGCATTATCTTTTTTTTAAGCATGCCTCTGTGACTATTTGTCTGATCAGCATATTATGAAAACCAAACTGATCAGACATTTTAGTGGTGACACCATTTTGTGTCTGCTGCCATATGATGGTGCCGCTGCTAAAATTGATTTTAAAAAATGTACATTTTTAGCCATCTGACTATTCATCTGATCTGCAGAAAACAAAAACCAAATGGATCGTGGGATCATATATTTACAAGGCGATGCCATGACAGTAGTGCCACCACCACAAATCCTTTGTGTGAGCGTGATTATGCAAAAACTATTTGACGCAGGATTTTGAATTTTGGATGTCAGGTGGTGATGAACAGTGGGAAGCAGTATGACTTCATGTCAAGAAAGCATACTACAGATACAATGTTTGCTTTGGGAGTGCTGATGGAGAAGTATAGAGAAGCTCAGAAAGAGGTGCACTGTGTCTTTGTGGATCTAGAGAGAAAGCATATGATAGGGTGCCAAGAGAGAAACTGTGGTATTTTGTGAGAAAGTCAGCAGTGGCAGAGAAGTATGTGAGAGAGGTGTATGACACATATGAGGACAGCAAGACAGCGGTGAGGTGTGCAGTAAATGTGACAGGGTGCGGATAAGATTACATCAGGGATCAGCTCTGAGCCTCTTCTTGTTTGCAGTGGTGATGGGCAGGTTGACAGATGAGGCCAACACTGGGATCTGCAGTAAGTGTAGGGAGAAGCTGGAGGAGAGATGGAGGTACACACTGGAGAGAAGAGGAATGAAAATCAGCTGAAGCAAAGACAGAATACATGTGTGTGAATAAGAGCGAGGCACCTGAAATGGTGAAGATTCAATTAGTAGAGGTAGTGAAGGTGGATGAGTTTAAATACCTAGCATCAACCATTCAAAGCAATGGACAGTGCAAAAGAGAGGTGAAGAAGAGAGAGCAGGCAGGGTGGATTAGATGAGACAAGTATCTAGGGTAATTTGTGACATAAGGAAAGCAGAAAGAGTGAAACGGAAGGTTTGTAAGATAATAGTGAGACCTGCTATGATGTTTGGTTTGGAGATGTTGGCACTGACAAAAAGGCAGGAGATGGAGCTGGAGGTAGCAGAGTTGAAGATGCAGAAATTTTCACTGGTAGTGACCAGGATGGACAGGGTTAGTGAATCACAGACAGCTCAGGTGCAACAGTTTGGAGATAAGGTCTATAAACTGCTGAGATGGTTTGTGATGTTGAAATGGTTTGGAGATGTGCAGAGGAGGGATAGTGAATATACTGGAAGTTGGAAGTTGAAGATGGAGCTGTCAGACTGGAGGAAAAGAAGAAGAAGAATACAGAGAAGGTTCATAGAACTTTGTCTTTTGGCTGCTCCTGTTAGCGGTTGCCACAGCGAATCATGTATATAGAATCTGCATTTGGATTTGACAAAGATTTTGCGCTGGATGCCCATCCTGATGCAACCCTCCCCATTTATCTGGGCTTGGTACCAGCACTAGGAGTACACTTGCGTGTGGCCCCTGTGGCTGGATTTATAGATAAATCGATAGATAGATTTCTAGAGAAGGTTCATAGATCTAGTGAAGGAAAACCTGCAGAAGGCTGGTGAAATAGAAGAGGATGGAAAGGATAGGCTGAGATGGAGGCAGATGATTCACAGTGGTGACCCCTAACAGGAGTAGCCGAAAGCAGAAGATGAAGTCTTAGTTGTTGCCTCAGTTTTGCCATGCCAGTTTTCCATTTGGAGTGAGTCCTTTGAAGTTAACCAGAAATGAGAATGTTTTTTGAGTCCTGTTTAACCTGCAGGAGATTGTGAAGGCTCCTGTTATATGTTTGCCTTCACAGAGAGGATAAATTAATGATGAGCAGGGAGAAAATTGGCTGTCACAAATGATGAGCTCGAAAAGAAAATGTTAAGGCACCTGCCTCCACACGCAGCGCTGCTGAAATTAAACCCTCAGCATGGTGAGTGTGATACATGAATCCATTGATGCGCTGGTGTAATCAGTCCTGTAAAAGTGCTATATCAAATATTTGTCAACACAGTGGATAAAATGTTAAATATAGTTGACACAAAGAGCAAATTCAAAAAGTTTGACTTCAGAAAATAGTGAGGCCTTATATTAAACTTCGCACAGATTAAGTAGAAGTACAGGGAAAACTAATGGTCTGCCTCTAACGCAAGCTTGTTTCAAATAAAAGCCTGTGTTTTTTTCTTGTGTTTTTGATCACCGCAGTTCAGAGGAGTGGAACAAGGTGAGCAAGAGCGAGAGGGAGAAGCTGGGTGTCACCGTGCAGGATGATGGCGAGTTCTGGTAAGAACCATAAATGTACTGATTGTTGCTTTACCATAAAAAACACATAAAACATACATTCATTTTACGACTGATTGACGTTGCCCTGATTGTATGTAGGATACACAACTGATGCTCATGTGACACTTTGCCTTGATCTCGTGCCCATATTGTGCTTATGTGTCTTCCTGCTGAGATTTTTGATGTTTTGACCTGAGCTTAAATCTTATCTGTCATATTAAAGGGGACCTATTATTTTTTTAAAAAGAGGTCAGAGAACACACACATTGCTGTCTTGTCCTGTATTTGGCACTAAACTCAAAGTTTAGCAAAATGTGGAAAGAAAAAGCATATTTATATCCCTGAAAAGCAAAGATTTGATTAGATTTGTCACTAAGTTGCATCACCTATATGTATATATTTTTTTCTAACATTTTTAGCCATATCTGTGTAGCTATTCGTTCAGGCAACACCAAACTGATCGTGGGATCATACACATTCATGATGACACCATATCGTGTCTGCTGCCATTGCCATCTGCTGTTGCCGTGGCTAAAATCTGTATTAAAAAAAAAATCAGGGATATTATGGAATCAATTCTGTTGCTGCCTACTTCAGTTCTTAATCATCCAATTTGCATAAAATAAATAAATAAATAAACTGACCAGGCATCTAGCTTCACATCAAGAGGGGTCAGGTCAGGTCAAAAGAAATTGGGCTTTTCGGGATATAATTTTAGTGGTTTCATAGAGGCCACAGGGACCTAGCTCTTTTTTGTGATTATTTGTATTTTTGCCACCCATCTAGCATGACTGAGAAGAACAAGCAGTAGTGGGAACCTATTATGATGCTTCTTAATTTTCTGTCATATATAATTAGGTCCATAAGTTTTGGGACAAGACACATTTTTTTGTAATTTTGCCTCTGTACACCACCACAGTGGATTTCAAATTAAACAGTCAAAATGTGATTGAAGTGCAGACTTTCAGCTTTAATTCAAGGGTTTGATAAAAAATTGCATTAACTGTTCAGGAATTAAAGACATTTTTATACACAGTCCCCCATTTTCAGAGGCTGAAAAGTAATAGGACAAAGTAACATAATTTTGAATTTAAGGATTTTTTTTTTTTTTTGCACTTGGATGAAAATAATTTGAAATTAGTGACTGTCTGAAGTCTAGAACCCATGGACATCACCAGATGCTGTGTTTCCTTATTTGAAACGCTCTGCCAGGTTTTTACTGCAGCCGCCTTCAGTTGCTGCTTTTTTGTGGGTCTCTGCCTTCAGTTTTGTCTTGTCTTTAGTAACTAAAAACTGCTCTATTGGGTGGAGATCAGGTGACTGACTTGGCCATGGAGGAATGTCCCTTTTCTTTACCTCTAAACTCTTGGGTTGCTTTTGCAGTATGCTTTGGGTCATTATCCATTTGTACTGTGAAGGGCCATCCAATCGCTTTTGCAGCAATTGGTGAAGTAAGCAAAGAATATAGCTATTTGCACTTCAGAAGTCATCCTGTTACTTTTATTAGCAGTCACGTCATCAGTAAACAGTAGTGACCTGGTTACATTGGCAGCCATACGTCCCCATGCCATAACATTGCCTTCACTGTCTGACAGATCATATGGTATGCTTCAGATCATGAGCTGTTCCTTTCCTTCTACATACTTTTTCTTCCCATGATTCTGATACCAAGTTTATCTTGGTTACATCAGTCTAAAGAATTTTTTTCCAGAACTGGACTACCTGTTTTAAATGTTTTCTAATGTGGCCTTCCTTCTTGTTGAATATGATCAGTGGTTTCTACCATGTTGTAAACCCTTTATATTTACTTTCATGAAGGCATCTCTTAATTGTAGTTCAATGATACACCTACCTCCTCGAGAGTGCTCTTGACTTGGCTAGATGCTGTGAAGTGGAGGATTTATACTGTACATCTCATCTGTGGTTAGCTTAGCTAAGCATACAGCCTAGAAGCTACCCAGGCCCAGCACTACCTCCAAAACCCTTTAATCATTACAATATAACTCATTTTAGTCTGTCCAAAAAAATTGTCACAACAATTTGTGATTTATATGTCTAAAGAAATCAGTGAAGTTCCAATCTTCAAGACGACAAGACAGATTTTTACAAAAACTTGAAAAAAACTTTTCCACACTATCATGCAAAAGGTTTTGTGGAGAAGTTTTGAAGTTTGATTTCGAGGTTCGATTATATTCAGCCTGTCAACAAAAAATGTGCCATTATTCAAAAACCCTTAACAGTCAAATTTCAGTCTCACCATACATCCTAACTGTTTTCTCTGCTCCTGGTTTTGTTTCCTCTGCTTTTGTACCTGTTCAAGATCTTCTTCTTTCAAACTTTTCCTCTTAGTTGGTATCCACTCTCTCTGGTCTCGTCTCTCCTCTTTTCCTGCCCTCCTGCAGGATGACGTTTGACGACTTCTGCCAGTACTTCACCGACCTGATCTTATGCCGCCTCATCAACACCTCCTACCTGAGCATCCACAAGACCTGGGAGGAGGAGGTGATGAGGGGCTCGTGGATCCACCGGCAGGATCCCCTACGCAACCGATCTGGAGGCTGCATCAATCACAAAGCCACCTTCCTGCAGAACCCACAGGTTGGTATTTGTTTTCCTTTTCTAGAGAGATGTGATCAGTGCTGAGGTGTGATGTGGTGTCCTCTTTTTCTCCTCCCAGTATGTGTTTGACGTGAAGAAGGTGGAGGATGAGGTGCTGATCTGCTTACAGCAAAAAGAGAAGAGAGCCACGCCCAAAGAGGGCAAAGGGGAAAACCTCGCTATCGGCTTTGATATCCACCGGGTAGAAATACACACACATATCAAGGAGTCCCACAGTCAACAGAAAATAAACGAGTAACAAATTTCTGCTTTCCCCTCCTGCAGGTGGAGCTTAATCGGAAATACCGTATGCACACAGCCCAGCAGAAAGTAGCAGGCTCCATCTACATCAACTCACGCTGCGTCTTCCTCAGGAAGGAGCTGAAGGAGGGCCGCTATGTCATCATTCCCACAACCTTTGACCCTGGGCAGCAGGGCGACTTCCTGCTCCGTGTCTTCACTGATGTGCCTTCAGACTGCAAGTAAATATGTGATTATCTTAACACTGGAATGTAAAATGCTGCATTAAATCATAGCAGAGCTACACCTGAGGCTTTGCATACTTAAAATCTCATCACTGATTCCAGCGACTTAGCTAGATGACTGTTTTACCAGTTACATTATTGGATAAAAAAAATGTTATTTTTATTAGCAAATACTTTATTGTATTGTACAAGTATTTTTCAGTGATATAGGAAAGATATACACTATATGGACAAAAGTATCGTGCCACACCTCTTAATCATTGAATCCATTACCACATTTAGTTCCATTGCTACAGGTATATAAAATCAAGCAGCTTGCCATGCAGTCTGCCTTTACAAACATTTGCCAAAGAATGGGTTGTTCTGACTGTCATAGGATGCCACAGCTGCAGCAAGTCAGTTGGTCAAGTCAAGTTTCTTCCCTCATAGATATTCCAGTTTCAACTGTAATTGGTATTATTGAGCAACAGACGTGTTTAGGAACCACAGCAACTCAGTCACCAAGTGGCAGACCATGTGAATTTTCTGCGCAGGGTCACCAAGGGCTGAAGGGCATGATGCACCAAAGTCATCAATGCTGTGCGTCAGAGTTCCAGACTTTCCCTTCCATATACATCCACAATAAAACTTTCGGCCAGGACCTTCATTGCCTTGGATTCCATGGCCGAGCAGCTGCATTCAGTCTTTACAACACAAAGTTAAATGCCAAGCTTTGGATCAAGTGGTGTAAAGCACGCAACCACCAGATTCTGCAGCAGTAGAAGTGTTCTGTGGAGAACTGAGAGAGGTATAAGCAGACTATTAAATTCTGGGCCTCTTAGATCCATCCATCCATCCATCCAGCCAGCTTCTTCCGCTTATCCAGTTCAGGGTTACAGGGCTCAATGCTGTCATGAAGTGAAAGGCAGGGTACACCCTGGACAGGCTGCCAGTTCATTGAGGAGCCGACACAGAGAACCATTCAAACTCTCATTTACAGTGAAGGGAAATCTCAGTGTTTTAGGTTACCAAGACATTTTGGACAATTCTACGTAGGGGACAGTTGAGAGAAGGCCTGTTTCTGTCCTAGTAGGACAAAGGCCCAGTGCGCAAAGCAAGGTTATTGTCATGGTGTGGCATCATGTGAGGAGGATGGACCCAATGTGCAGACTCCAGGAAGCAGAAGTAAACTCAAAATAGTAAAAATGAAGGGCAAAAAAATTCAAAAAAGAAAAGGCCAGGGTCCAGGAGGCACAGGGAGACCAAAAAAAAAAAAAAGTTATTGGGGCAAAAAGGCCAGGGGCAAGGAAGACCGCTTCCCTGCTCGGGTGGCCGGACACAGAGGCCAGGAGACCACCGCTCGGGTGGCCGGACACAGAGGCCAGGAGACCACTGCTCGGGTGGCCGGACACAGGGAACCTTCTCTGGGAGAGGCAAAAGGAAGCTCTCCTCCTTTAGGGAGGGCAGAGGCACAGACCTCTCCTCGGCCAGAGGAGGAGGAAAACCTGGCCACTCCTCGGCCAGAGGACATGGCTCTGTCAGGGAACCAAAAACTGGGGGTACTAAAATTGAACTAAAATGACGGCGCATAGACGAGGAGACACAACAGGAAGGCCTGAGCAGGGAAACACATAAGGGAGGTTCTAATTTAGAAAAACACAAGGGGGAGTCACACAAAGGAACACAAGGAGGGGACTTAACATTAAACTCAACAGAAGGGGGCCCAGACTGAAAAACAAAAACATGATGCCCAGAGGCCAAAACTGCTTCTGGGGGCTCAGGT
>VUQH01089241.1:0-20244 GCA_015106775.1 Etroplus canarensis | reverse complement strand
CTGTAGCTGGGGTGAGGTGCTGGAGGGTGGTGATGCAGCTTGGTGAGCAAAGTTCACAAAGTCCCAAAGCCATGCAGGCAAACCTTCACGCAGGTTGGGATAATGGAAGCAAGTTGGGGTAATGGGAAGCAAGTTGCTGCACCCTAGAAAGCACCGCTTCCTTATATTCATCCTCAGACCCAGTTAAATACTCTCTATGGAGCAGCATGAGAGTATGAGGTAAGTCCTCAGCTTCCCAAGGAACAAGGACATAGTCTGCTGGGTCCATTTGTGGTCACGTCATACTGTCATGGCGTGGCATCATGTGAGGAGGATTGACCAAATGTGCAGACTCCAGGAAGCAGACCAAGTAAACTCAAAATAGGCTTTTATTTTGCCAACTTACTGAAAATAACAAGATCCAAACATAAATCCAAGGCTGGGTGAAAACAGAAGCCAAAACTCAAAGTATCCTCACATGCAGTGTGAAACATTGACAACGCGACACAGAACTGAGGAGAGACAGAGACTAAATGCACACAGACTAACGAGCAAATGAGAAACAGGAGGGAGAGGAACACAGGTGGCAACAATCAGGGGCAGGAAGTAAACAGAGAACACAAATGCACAAGACTAAGCAGGCTTCAAAATAAAACAGGAACAGAAAACAAGACAAAAGCATAAACTTGACAGAAGACAGAGACACACAGACAAGGGGATAATGGCAAACTAAAGTATAAGAAGACTGAGAATACAAAAGGCCTGAGAACTTAAAAAACAACAACAAAACACAGACCATGACAGTACCCCCCTTCAAGGGATGGCTCCCGACGTCCCTAACCAAAAAAAAAAAACAAGGAATACCTGCCCAGGGCGGGAGGTGGAGGTAAGGACGGAGAGACCAAGCAAAAATGAAGGGCAAAAAAGAAAAGGCCAAGGTCCAGGAGGCACAAGAAAACCAAAAAAAAAGAAAAAGTGATTGGGGCAAAAAGACCAGGGGCAAGAGAGACTGCCCCTGCTCGGGTGGCCGAACATAGAGGCCAGGAGACCACCGCTCCAGTGACCGAACACAGGGGACCTCCTCTGGGAGAGGCAAAAGGAAGCTCTCCTCCTCTAGGGAGGGCAGAGGCACAGACCTCTCCTCGGCCAGAGGAGGAGGCGGCAGCCAGAAACACTCTTCGGGCGGAGGAGGCAATAAGAAGATCTCGTCGGGTGGAGGGGGCGGCCAGAAGCACTCCTTGGGTGTAGGAGGCCAACGAGGGCTCTCCTCGGCCGGGGAAGAGAGAGGGCTCTTCGCAGCACGAGGAGGTGGGAGCGTCCTCGAGACAGGGGGCCAGGAAGGAGACTCAGTGGAGGCGGAGGGCATGGAGAGCGCATCAGCGGCGGCCGGGAGCGTGGGAAGCTCATCGGTGGCGGCTGAAGGCAGAGAGGGTGCCACGGAGGGCGAGGGAGGGGCCACAGAGGGCGAGGGAGGGACCTCAGCAGCGGCTGCAGGCGAGGGCAGTGCCTCAGCGGCGGCTGCAGGCAATGAGGACGTCTCACTGGGAGGGGGGAGCTCTGCCAGGGAACCAAAAACTGGGGGTACTAAAATTGAACTAAAAGGACGGGGCACAGACGAGGAGACACAACAGGAAGGCCTGGGCAGGGAAACACACAAGGGAGGTTCTAATTTAGGAAAACACAAAGGGAAGTCACACAAAGGAACACAAGGAGGGGACTTAGTATTTAACTCAACAGAAGAGGGCCCAGACTGAAAAACAAAAGATTGATGCCCAGAGTCCAAAACAGGTTCAATTATAGTTCTTAGTGGCCCAGGTTGGGCATCAGTCTTATGGAGCCCCGACAAAAGAAAACTAAACTGAGGCCCCAACACAGAAAAACTAGCCTGGGGCTCTGGAAAAGAAAAACAGTCCTGGGGCTCAAACAAAGGAAAACAAACCTGGAGCTCAATGATGGAAGAACACTCCTGGGGCACAGTCTCGGGCAGTTGCTCTGGCGGCATGAGTCCCAAAGAGGCCGGCCGCTCGAGCTGCTCCTGCAGCGCGAACTCCGGTGAAGACAGCTGCTCTGCTGGCTGCTGCTGCTGCTCTGCTGGCTGCTGCTGAGCTGGTGACGGCTCCTCTGCATGCCGCTCCAAAACTCTCCTCCTCTGGGCAGGAACAGGGCGTGACTCAAAGATTCTCCTCCTCGGGACAGGGACAGGTGGGGAAGGAGCTGCAGCTCCACCCAGCATTGCCTCCGCCACGCAGTAAGGTAGCGACAGGGCAGGACCGCTGAGGAGCACAGACACAGGACCAGAACACAAGGACAGAGGGGCACCTGAGGATGAGCTGATTAAAATTTTGCTTTTAAATAGGTTATTATCATTCAGCACTGCACCTAAAAAAGGTATTCTGGGGTAAAATTAAATTTGCTTCTGCACAGAGATCAAAAAATGGAAAACTACAACCAACTCGTGATGCTACAGTATATGGATGAAGTAATTAGTAACAACATAGTAATAATGTATTGTGATTGTTCCACTTTTTAAATTAAGTCCATTGTTCCAATATACACTCACCAGCCACTTTATTAAGTACAGATGTCCAACTGTTCAACTGATAAATGCAAATATCTAATCAGCAAAACCCATGGCAGCAACTCAGTGCCTTTAAGTATGTAGACATGCTCAAGATGACCTGCTGAAGTTCAAACCCAGCATCAGAATGGGGAAGAAAGGTGACTAAAGTGATTTTGAACGTAGCATGTTTGTTGATGCCAGATGGGCTGGTCTGATTATTTCACAAACTGCCGATCTACTGGGATTTTCCCACACAACCATCTCTAGGGTTTACAGAGAATGATCCAAAAAAGAGAAAATATCCAGTAAGCATCAGCTCTCTGGGTGAAATGCCTTGCTAATGCCAGAGGTCAGAGGAGAATGACCAGACTCCTTTGAGCTGATAGCAAGGCAACAGTAACTCAACCATTCGTTACAACCAAGGTGTGCAAAAGAGCATCTCTGAATGCACATGTGAAACCTTGTAGCAGATGGGCTACAGCTGCAGAAGACCCCACTGGGTGCCAGTCCTGTCAGCTAAGAATGAGAAACTGAGGGTACAATTTGCACGGGCTCACTAAAATTGGACAATTGAAGATTGGACAAATGTTGCCTGGTCTGATAAGTCTCAATTTCTGCTGCAAGATTTGGATAGCAGGGTCAAAATTTGGCTTAAACAACACAGAAAGCATGGATCTATGCTGCCTTGTATCAATGGTTCAGGATGATGGTCTAATGGTGTGGGAGATATTTTCTTGGTACACTTTGGGCCCCTTTATGACCGACCACACTGTACTTACTTCTCATCGCTGCTTCCAGTAGGATAACATGCCATTTCACATCTGAAACTGGTTTCCTGAGCATGAAAATGAGTTCACTGTACTCAACTGACCTGCACAGTCAAAAATGAATCTGCAGCATATGTGTAATGCTCTCATGTCAATATGGAACAAAATCTCTGAGGAATGTTTCCAGCAGCGTGTTGAATCTACGCCATAACGAAATTAAGGCAATCCTGAAGGCACAAAAGCAGTTCAATTAGGTACTACCAAGGTGTATCTAATATTGTGAGCACTGAGTATACAATACATAAACTGGAACTAAAGTATTTTATAAAAAAATTCAAAATAGGATGTGTATCAGAGTAAAAAACAAGTTCATGATTTTTTCATAAAACCATTTTTCTATAAAAGGATATCAGGAGTGAGATTTAAGCAAGTAAAATATGTAGAAATGCTGTTCCACTCCAGATGAATCCATGCTTTTAGAAAGTGTTCTATAATTATATAATCATATCAGCAATCAAACTAAATGTTTTCTTTTCTGAAATGTAAACATCTGGATACAAAATATGAAAAAAGATATTTATAAAAGGGCTCTAGTCAAAAAGAAGGTCTATCAAACCTGTACTGTACAATGTACTATGTTTGCACAGTCTCATTATGGATCTCAGTTTACCATCCACAACCTTCTGAGGACTGTGAATACAAGCATTAAAGCACAATTACACCACTGAGAAGACAAAACACAGTCATCTATTTAAAAGTAATGTTTATTTTTGCACCAGCCAAAAAATCTTGGTGCAAAAAGACAAATCCCAGTTACAACACCAGTGACAGTGCAAACTCAGTAAAATAATGCTAGGGAAGAGAAAAATATCTACGACGACAAAATAATACCAACATCAATAAAAGCAGTTTCTTAAGTAAAAACATTAAACAAACAACCAGTCATCTTCAAACAGACAATGGCAGCAAACAACAACAGGAAAATATTACAGTAACTTGCAATTATGCTTCATCTGGTTCCAAAAAATCAGTAAAGCCAGTGTCCCAGCACCACTCAAGTTCTCACACAACCACACTCACAAAGGGCTGGTAAACAACAAAAGCCAAATCATTATAATCCCATTACCGCATAATTAAAATCAATTACATGTAATAAATATCAGTGAAAGCACCTTTAAAGCTGAAATGTGTTTAACTGATCAACTGACTGTGCAACACGTAAAAAAAAGGCAACTCCATTAAAAACATTATTACATCAGGAGACAATATACCATCAAAACAGCTGATCAATTTGAAATCATAACATACATTTTTTTTCTCTAAAGCATGATGATTATATACAAAGCTCTCATAGGATGGTCACCCCACCATTAAAAAACAATTAAGTGTCACAGAAACATAATTCAAAGTTCAAAGCCATATCATGTTTTAAAAAGCCAGCCCAGGTGAGCTTAATCGTCGGGTGACAATCCTTCACCAGATCAAATCAGACTACAACCCGCATTTGGCGCTGGTCTGAGACCAACAGAAAACTGTAAAAACCATTAAAAGTTCACAAAGGCAATGTGTGCTCAAAGTCACCGACCAGATTTGGCTCCCATCTACCTGCAAACACTCGAGCTGCACTTGGTAGCATAAAAACCCCAAGGGGCATTTTTCTGAATGAGTCAAAGATAGCAAAAATAGAAAAGTTTTTACAGTCCATCATCACAACAGATTAGCATGCTACAAATTTTCAGACCGGCACAATAATGCAAGTAATATACAGCAAGTGTGATATGAAAATCGCACTCCATTGCATGTCTGCTTCTGTGTCTCCATGCCTTTTTTACAGGCGCTGCTGTCAGACACGTCACACCAATCTTTCAAAGCACTTCTTTAGACCTGCAAAATCCAAGTTCCTTGAAGTGTTCAGCGGGATCTGCAGAGTTGGTAGTGTACTGGAGGTGCAGCTACTTTGCAAATACAGAAAGCATTATAATCATCCTATGCAATGCAATATGTCTGTCACAAGTATTTTCTCTCTGCTCAGTCCGTCCAGCAATTTGCTGTTTTTCTAACCATTTCATCATTTACATTCTCTACAAACAGCTAAATTTTACTCAATCTCAACTAAGAATAAAAATCTAAGTTCTCATAAAACAGCTCTTTGTAGCCAGACTTCTGCTGTTTGGTGTTTTTTTTTTTGCTAATTATTATATTGTGGCAAAGTTTAAAAAAAAAAAACTTGACAGCACAATCAAACAATTAAGCCTGTAAATTATTGGAAGGACAGTTTATTTGCATGTATGCAAATCTGTCTGTCTTCACAATTACTTCTTTTTTATTTTTATATGGCTTTTGATTATTTATGGCTGCTTTTTTCCCTTTTTTCCTATATAGCCAGGCACTGTTTCTTACCCACAGTGAAAACAGATAAATGTCTCATTTTTAACTTTTAGTGTGTGACATCACCAAAATATAGCAAATACTGAATAAGTAATAAAAGTTTCTCTTCTGTCCACTCAAATAAAATACATGTTTGGTTTTTGCAGAATACAGCATGAGGAATGAAGATGTGTATGTGTTAAAGTGGAACAAAGTTTTCACATGAACCAAAGCCAGTGTTCTGATTTATCAGTATGTTTTTTTTTTTTTTTTTAAACTGACCACTGGAGGACATCATGCTGCTCATACAAGCACATACCACTTTATTTCCCTTCTGTTTGTCCTTTCTCTAAATCAGGCTAGCTCTGCTTTGGGGTCAAAGTTTGTTTTGGCTGTGCTTTGGACGCTGTTGCAGAGGCAGTAGAGGAGGTGGAAGAAGAGGAGGAAGAAGAGGACGAACTCCATCGGGTCTCTACGCCTGTACTTGTCATCTTCAGCTTTCGTCGTTTTGCAAGGGGAGCATTGTCGACACTTTTCAGAAAGAAGCCCTCTCGCTTACCTCTGTTGAAAGCCTGGTGAGAAAAAAAAGACAGCAAAAGAAAGGAAATGAAAGGGAGACACCTTCATTTAACATACTTTCTGAGAGCTTTAAGAAATTTTTCACCATTACCTTGTAGGTAGCATTAACATAGGTGCGGACAGTGGGTCCACTGGACTCAAGCACATCTGGCGTGCACAAAGGAGTGGTGGACATGGATGCTCCACCCTGAAGCCAGCTGTTCTCTTTCAGATCAGAGAGTTTAAGACGCCTCTCTGGATCCACGGTAAGCAGGCCTTACAACAGGAAAAGTGACATCCACAAACAAGTAAGATATGAGGGGGAATTCAATAGGCAACACGTAACTGAAAAAAAACTGCAGGTGTACAATAAACTATATTCCATACCTTTAACAAGCTCTTTGGCATCCTCTGATACGCCTTTCCAGGGCTCCCCATCCAATGAGAAATCACCCTCTTTTATTTTTTGCATGATGTCAGCAGCATATGATGAGGTCATGCCTCGCTGCTCACTCTGAAATGGCACCTGGCCTGAGAGCATGGTGTACTGATAAAGACACACAAAAGGGTCATTAGTGCTTCAGTCAGCCGGACGGAAGTGATAAAAATGAACGCATTCAGGTTCAATTACCAGGATGACCCCGAGACTCCAGAGGTCACAGGCTTTGTCATATCCTGCACTCTCAAAAAGCTCTGGCGCAGCATACTGCAGTGTGAAGCAGGGAGTCTGCAGGGGGGCACTGCCTGCAGGGCACAGGCGGGCAAATCCAAAATCTATTACTTTCAGCACAGAATCCTCCCCCTCATCTGCAAACAGCACATTCTGTAAGGTAAACAAACAAAAACCATGAGGATCATCACTTATTTTTTCTTGGTACATCAAAGGCTCAATGTTCCTGAAAGAGCAAAGACTATTTAATATTTTAAGTAAATACAACTAGTACTACTACTACTACAAGTTGGCATGTACCAGAACTTATGTGTTTTGCATGTATGGTATTCTCATGCTCAATGCAGCACATGTGGTGCAAAGGTGAGAGAAGAAGGCAAACAGATGGTCATTTTATTTAGTGTAGAAAAACAGTTTTAATCAAACAGTCCAACCAGTAAATGCATTTAGATCTCCATCAAAAATAAAAGCCATTACTAAAGACATTTAGGAGTTAATGGTAGACTCTTGCCAATATCTCTTTCATAACTGCTTTATACACTCCATATAAAAGCTTTCTTCAGTTGATTAAACCCTAAGGCCATCTGAAAAAGGGAGGATGTATGTGCGAAATGGGCAGCATTCATTTTGAAACGCATCACAAGAGACACATCATACACTGTTGCTGAGCAGCAACCTCTGGAGGTGAAAAATAAAGCCAGCAGGTAAGTGCCAAAAACTGTAGAGCCTCCACGGACAATATAAACCTGGCTCCAAAACAGATTCAGTTCTGATGGACCCCCATATTAAAAAGCGCAACTAAACAAAATTAAAAAAAAAAAACACACACTTCGCTTTTTTCTGGCATACAACAGAGTGGACTGCCCATTTATTGGAGTCATATTTTGTTTTTTAAATTGGGGATTCTTTATATTGTTAAGAATGATGAAGTTATCAGTTTACCGCCCACCTCTGGTTTGAGATCTCTGTGCACAACTCCAGCCTCGTGCATGAAGCTGACAGCTGACACCAGGCTCTGTAACAGCTGACTGGCCTCTGCCTCGCCAAAGAGTTTCTTCCGCTTGATCCTTTCCAACAACTCCCCTCCTCGCAGAAGCTCCATCACTAAATATGTGTGGTACTGACAAAGATATGCAGAGAAGGCTGTGAGGGATGACTTTTTTTTAAATGTAGCACTTAGCTTAATGTTTCTATCTTAAAAGTAAATACTGTATATTTGCAACTTGATGTTTGAATGTTTTTTTCAGTGAATGTACATGCCAACCAATATGAATGCTATGCTTCCTCTATTGTACCTGATCAGTATAGACCTCGTACAGCTTGACGATGTTGGGGTGAGACTCACACTGCCTCAGGGCAGCAATCTCCCTCTGAGTGTTTGCCTCCATTCTAAGAGAGAAACACAACATTAACAAGGACATTAAGACACTCCTTCCATCTGATGGTATAACAATACAGAGAAGCATAGCATTTCTCTGCTCACCTACGGCTGACGATCTTGACAGCGTACTCATGGCCACTCTGCTTGTGTTTGCACTTCCGGCACACGGAGAAACTACCCTCACCTAGGGGTGGTCCTTGAAGACACAGCTCATAGTGGTGAAAAAACTGGGATTCCTGCACAAAGAAGAAATTGCATTGAGCCAATAATGGCAATGTGTCTTTCCCTTCCAGTAATGCTAAAAGGACACTATAGTAACAGTTGGCCATGACACAAAACAACCTTGAAACTGAGCCATTACACTTTACAGTGGTGCACATTTACCTAACTATTGTACTTAAATTCAATTTTAAGGTACTTGTATTAAAGAGATGTTTTCATAGAATACAACTGTATAATTTTATTTCACAGCTTTTTAAGGGGACATGCTGCCCATTGTAAATCCCTGTATTTATTATTATTTACATAGCAGCAGTGACAAATATGTATTTGTAAATGTGCTTCACATCCACGTGTTTTTAGCCTCTAGACAGGTATAAACAGGGTAGAAATATATTCAGTCTTATAAGATTCCATTATACTTAATGTTCTAGGAAGTAAAAGGTTTAGATGTTGTGCTCTAAAGAGGACTGGAAACCCAGATGAGGGGAAATGCTGGTTGAGCACAATCTGGGCCTATCCCCGCAGTCATAGGGCAAAAAACAGGGTACACCCTGGACAGGTGGCCAGTCCATTGCAGTGTCTACACATAACAGACGACAACAGGCACTTTGATACTGGCAGCCTGTCAAAAACATCCGTTGTTTCCATTTCTTTAGTTGAAAGATAACACAGTTTCACAGCCATAAAATAGTAGTTTTGCACCAACAAGGTGATTGCTAAAGAGCTATTAACTGAAAACTTGGCATAGCTTGGCATGGTGTGTGCACCCTGTCTTTAAATTTTTTTATGAAACTGGTTAAGTGAAGGACAAAAGTAGGGGTAAACCTAAAATCTATCTAGAGCGGAGGATCAGTATCTGAAAGTCATGTTCTCAAGAAACAGAAAAAAATCCACCCAGGACCTGACACAGGAACTCAGAGATGCATCTGGCCCTTCAGCTGATCAATTTACTGTTCAGTGAAGCCTCATCAGAAGGGGTCTCAATAAAAGGGTGGCTGTCAAGAACCATTCTTAAGGAAAGGAAACAGAAAGAAAAGGCTGAGGTATGCCAAAATCCTCAAGCAATGGACTAAAACTCAGCGGCAACACTGATGAATCCAAATTTGAAATTTTTGGTTCAAATTGTCAATATGTATGAAGAAGGTCAGGAGAGAGGTACAACAGTGAGTCTCTACAGCCATCTGTAAAACGGACTGCCAATGCAGTAAAAGTCTACCTGGAAAGATTAACACACAGTGGAACACTATCAGTTATGGGTTGGTCTACCCAGAGTCCAGATCTCAACATTATTAAAGCAGTGCGGTATCATCTTGACATAGAACAGAACAAAAGGCAGTAAACATCCAAAAAGAGCTTGGAGTATCCTTTAAGGAGGCTGGAGAGCTATTACTTAAGACTGCTTAAAGAAATTACATAAAGGTTGTCATACCAAATATTGATTTTCAGGCTTGTTAGAATTGCACAAACTCTGTTTTTGCCTTCCTGTATTCTAGTTCCATTTATGTTTGCATGTTTCACTAAATCTTTGCACCTATTTTCCATTTTCCTAGCAAAATATAAAGAAATGAGGGGTGTCTCAGGAGTTCTGCACAGTACTGTAAATACCTTCATAATGTGGATGCTCATATCAAACACATCCAAAGTTTCAATCATACAGTTCGGCATAAGTGCAGTTAATCCATCTGAGTTCAAAGCTCATTCTTCAGACCACTCTAAAAACTCAGTTTCAAACAGGGTTTTCAATTCTCTCACTGAGATCAACCACTCAGTTTTCCCCAACATGGTAGTCTCTCACGCACACAGCTCTGGATGTGAGCAAAGAAGCCCTGTCCACCTGCCTTTCAAACTTTCTGGTTATGAGGGGCAGCCAATAAGATGAAAGCTGAATTAAAGGGAGGAGGAAGGGAGCCAAATGGCTTGAGACTGTGAACAATCTCCCAATCTCCACTGAGGCTCACTGTAGGATTACACAGGTTCAATTTGAACAATGAATCACAGCAAGCTGCTCTAGCAGAGTCCAAGAATCCAAATATGGAGCTGGAAATGAGCATAGTAAGCCTACTTTTATATCAAAATATACTAATAACATTGGGTAATATGTAAAAATTTAGCATTGACATGGTACACTCTGGATACAAAGGAATACTTTTACTTTTGATCCTCCAAATATATTACTTTGACAGTATTTTTAGTTAGTATTTTCTGTATAGGACTTTAATAACATAAAGCATCTGACTATGTTTTCCACCACTTGTACCAAACAAGGGTGAGCTATAAACTCTGGCTTTATACAGAAATAAATTTTGTATCTGCATATAAGCGTCATTTATTTTCCATTACAGTAATCAGGGTTACAATAGTATTTTTAAGTTCCAAATGAATGATGTATGTTTATACAAATATTAATAATGTTTTTAAAATTACAAATTTCTTTAATTTCTGTATTTTTTTCAAGTTGAGTCTGACCATGTTTTTTGTGTGTGCAATAAACATCCATTAAACAAATTGACAAACTGTTTTTCTATTACAAAACAGATTCTTAAATGCAGTTTAGTGAGATCAGTATAAAGTTTCTTCAATAGTGCCTCGCCTTTGACAAGATAAGCAAAGCATCCTGTCAGATAAGACAATCTAACTTCAGCTAATAAACTCGCTTGTTTCACCCTCTTCCTTCCTGTCTGTTAAAAAAAAGCTCCTGAAACAAATCCTCTCTTCCCTCTAACATAAAAAGCTGATGCCCTAATCATTTTAAAATTCAAGTGAAAATGGTTTTCCAAACCTGGACTCATACAGATTCATACCTGTAACATTGCACTGCGTTGAACAGAAGTAGAAGCTGGTCGGTCAGCACCAATCTGGGTTTCTACAATGTCTCCCATGACCGCATTCTTATTGAACAAGATGGAGGGAGCAATAAAAGAGTAACCCTAAAACAGAGGAGATGTGTTGGGTGTAACTATGAGGTAGTTACCTCTGAATTTAAATTTTTTAGATAGTGGTTACAGGTCATTTTTGTTGAGATGGCAAGGACTGACCTGGAATAGACGATCTGTGCTTGGGGGTGTGCTTGCCGGAGAGTAAACAGGATCCATACCAGTGAATTCCTCTGCAAAGTTCCCCACATCAAGTTCATTCTTCAGTTCTGGCTTGAATGGGCTTGGCACCTTCTTTTGTGCTAGGTCAGCCCAGTTCAGTCCCTATGGGGACAAAAGAGAATGAAGCAGTAATAGATGAGTGAGGTTCCAGGGGAAAAAAGATTTTCAAGTGACTGGCAGTTAAGGGATGTCAGACCTTGAAGAAAGGATGTGCCTTGATATCTTCAGCCCCCCGTGGTCCAGAGCCCAGCCTCTTGTGGGGATCTTTCACTAACAACTTCTTCAGCAGGTCCTGAGCAATGGGTCCAATCATAGAGGGGAACGGTGGGTCACAGCGCAAAATACGTCTGAAGGGAGAAGAGGTAGATATTTTGTTAACATAATAGCATACAGTAATCCATGTGGTAGCAGAAAGGAAGCTGGAGAAGTGTTATTACAAAAGGTCTCTCTCTCCAGCCTCCTTTCTGCTACCACGTACAATGACAAGGATGTAACTCTATCAACGTTTTTGTTACTCAATAAACACCAATATGATTTTTTTTTAATAAACACAACATAACGCAGAAAAAGGATGCTTGGGATCACGTAGAAATTGCCCCATCGATTAGTGTGCCCAGGAAAGTTGCGCCACAATATTCTCAGCACTGCCGTAGCCAGAGAATATATCACAGGGTAAGTAAGCTATGTTGGTGCAAAGTTCATAAACAGTGACCCCATCATTTTTCCTTTTCAATATAAAGAATATCAGCTGATTTATTCATAATATTTTTTGCTACTCCCTTAAGTCAACATCAGCAACTACACCAAAAATTCAGTATTCATGGTGGTTTATCTTATTTAACAAATATGTATTTGCAACTTGTTCCAGACTGTTCATTTAGTGAAAGGTAACAAATAACAGAGAAATTAAAGGACTACAGAAGGTGGCAGGTAGACAATTAATGAAGATGGGCGTCAGCAGCACTCACTTTGACACCTCACTCTGGGAGTTCCTCTCTCCCTCCAAGGTAAAAGGGGATGCACCCGTCAGCAACTCAAACATCAGGATCCCAAGGCTCCACCAATCTACTGACTGAGGCAGAATACAGTATGAAAAGCATAATATAGTGGTCAACAAATATTAGAAGATAAGCCACCCACTGTGTATTTATTCACTAAAAGTTGGGCTGCCTGTTGCAGTACTGATTCCCTTCCATGACCAAAGATATTAATCTGATTTTCAATTCACCATGACACGCCAAGCACTTGCAGTCTAAAGGCTAAAACTTTAAGCTACAGCGGACCACCTTGTCATTCCAAAACATCACTTCACACATACTGTGTAACCACTATCTAAACACTAAAAACCAGCGTTTGCTCCCATGCTGTCCTATATTTACCTTGCCATGTCCCGCCTTTCCTCTGATGATTTCAGGGGCCATGTACTCAATGGTGCCACAGAAAGAGTAGGTCCTCTCCTTCTGTAAAGAACAGAAAAGAAGCACACTCATAAAAACACATTCTACAGCAACAAACTAAACTTAGGATTCAGATTACCATTTATTGACTCTTACAGCCAACTGGGTGTTTTCAACCACAGGTCCAAAACTCTGGAATGGTCTCCCTCTTCAGATTAGATCATCTACCTTACTAACAGAATTCAGATCCCAATTGAAAAAATACCTATTCTCGATGACCTTTTCATTTGCAGGCTACTTTTAATTGCACTGTGCCTTTTCCCCACTTTTCAAATATGTTTTATAATTTCACTTTCTTACTTTTATAAACACACTTTTTAATTTTTCTTGAATTATTTTTATTGTTCTGTTTGATGATGTCCTTACTTGTTATGCAGCACTACGGTCAATGTCTGTTGTGCATGTATATGCTACATAAATAAACTGATTTGATTTTATGTTAAAAAACATTGTTATTCTTTACATGCACACATCAGCAGTTTTGGTGTTACTTACCTCTTCTTCCAGAAACTCTTTGCTGAGTCCGAAATCTGTCAATACCACATGGCCATCACTGTCTAGAAGAATGTTTTCCAACTTGATGTCTCGGTATACAATCCCAAGCTGTACACAATAAAAAATTACCAGCGGCACTCACGTTAAAACCAGTCATTTCTGAACAGGGACAGGACGTAGCATATACAGAAAAAAAACAAAAACATTTTTACAACCAAAGCTGGTAAAACTGTCCATTTGTATGTATTGGTTGTGTTCTAATTCCCAAATATACCAAAGCCAACAACTGCCCAAACTGAACTACAACATGTAACTGTAACAATATCTTAGGAAGTAAGAATCCTAGTCACCAAAGTGGCTGATACTCAGCTGCTTTTATCTGATCCAATACAAAAAACCACTCATTAAAGTCTGCATGATTTCCAGTTTTGGCAATTTGTGAGGACAGTAATTGAAACATGACCTGCACAAATCCACTATTTTAAAACTTAAGTGCTACAGTTTAAGACACCTACTCAAGGTCATAATTTAGAAAGAAACTGCTGACTGCTGCTAAAAATTAAAACCTGAATGCATTCAGGTTTTAATGCATTCAAAAGAATCCTGAAGAAGCACCCAATCACCCTCCATCCAGTGGTTTGTGTAAATACTCAAGAAGTCATGAGTATCATTTAATGCTACTGGTGTGCACCTACTTTATACAAAAATCTAAAGCTAAAGTAGTAGTGGCACATCATTAGGAAACCACTTTTGTGAGTGACAGAGTATTTCTCACAATAAAGAGAGTAAGGTATCCTGCTCAACACTAAAAGACAAAAGTCCTTTTTAGACATGGGGAGCACAATACTGCCAGCTTTATTAGTAAGGACCTAACGTTAACAATACAACAGTCTGGTGAATAAAAATGAGCTAAGAGACCACAAAATATACGGCTTAAACTAAGTCATACACACACCACACTAACTGGATGTAAAATAATCGTGTTGCTTAGTTTGTGTAAGCAAGCAGCTACTTGCCAACATGTAGGACATAAATCTAATATTACGTCTTTAAAAAAATAAATAAATAGAAATGCTACATTTTTTCAAATTGTAACACTCACCTTGTGCAGGTGCTCCAGAGCCAGAATTATTTCTCCAATATAAATCCGCACTGCCTCTTCTGGAAAGTGATCCCGCTGGTACAAATGAGTGAACATCTCCCCGCCGCTCACATAGTCTGTACCCACACACAGACAAATACACAGGGAGCTTGAATAGACATAATACAAAGAACTACACAAACACACATTTTGCAAAAAATAAAAAAACATATGGTATAAGACATAAACATAAAGAAAACATCTATTCAGTGTTTCAAAAGAGAAGAGTCCTCCATATTTGGTACATTTTTCCAGTTTCCTAGCACAGTGTCTCACCCAGGATGAGATGCAGCTTGCTTTGGGTCTGAAAGGCATAGTGAAGCGTGACCAGGAAGGGAGACTGACGGATGTGCTCCAGCACCTGCCTCTCAGTACGAGTATGTTCTGTTGTCTTTGCCTTCTGAACAATGGCTGCTTTCTTTAAAACCTGGGTAATGACCAGAATAAATGTAACTTCTCCGTTCCTTCCGTAAACTTTAAGGGAATTTAGCTCAGATAACCTTAATTTTGGGATGTCATTGTAAACAGTACACTGCAATCAATCCCACTGCTTACATCAAATCAAAAATGAGCAAATATTTTTTTAAAAAGAAAAGAAAAACAGTTTAAAAAAATGTTTTTAAAGTTTTAACATCTGATGTGTTGTGTTTGTACTACATTTGATCAAATATTGGCTTTAAATGAGTTGCCAATCAATTTAAATTTTACAGTGTCCCAACTGTTTTTGAAATGGAGTTGTAAATATTTTTAAATAAAAACATAATCAATGAATTATTTATATAGCATCTTGAGTTTAAAGCACTGCCAATACTTTGTAGTTTAAAATCTGCTTTGTGATCCCATTAATTGAATTTTGAGACTAGTAGACTTACCTTCATAGCATATAGCTGGCCTGCATCATGACCGCTATTCTTCCTGACCAGAAACACTTTCCCATAAGCTAGACAAATCAACAAATATTGCAAATCACTGCTGGTAGTTAAAAAAAAACATAGCAAACACCATCATGCCTTAATTAGATGTAGTCCCACTTCGAGACAAAAATATAGGGCGAACAGATGAAAAATTATTCAAATTTGTTATACATCAGAAACATTCTCTGCTCATTAAATTGAGTCAGGTGTTGAGTTGTTGATGGAAACAGTCTAAAAGATCTTCTGTAACTAATCACCATGGATGAAATGCAATAACAGATATGATATATGGTCTACCATCTAAAGAATGAAATACTTCTCCTGTTTTCTTGTTTACGTGTAACTTCTAAATGAGGGTATAAGTGACATGAAATACTTTACCTCTGCATGCTGAGGGGTGGACTACTTTAACTTACAGACTACAAATATCAATTATGAACACTTATCTCTCAAAATATTCAAACAAGGCAGGATAATCAAACAAGTCTGACATCATCTCACCTCCAGTGCCCAAGACCTTGAGCAGCTCAAAGTTCTCCATGCCAACTTTTTCTTTGTAACCAGTGAAGTTAACTAGTAGTAGAACAAAAAATAAAACACAAAAACAATGATCAAATTTCACATATTTTTGTTTTCGAAAAGACAACTTAAAATCATTTCTGATGTCTACCATTTAAGAGATGCTTCCTACACAACAAACATTAACAATGACAAAGTAATTATATTTTTCTGTATTGTTTGTACAAGTACATTGGAAAGCTAAAGACCTAGCAATATATCTACAATCACTAAACGTTTTAGCTATTCGCCCTCTCCTGTGTTACAATCATGTTAAGTCCACCTCGATGTACTATTCTCTACAGTTTAAGAGGTTACTTTCACTTGAATCGAAATCTACAATCCAACCAATGATACAGTAAGCATACCATTTTAAGTTCTCCTGTGACAGCTGATGAAAAACAGTCAATCACACCACTGATTATATTACAGCAGTTCTTTGATTGATCTGGTCTTATCTGTGAGGATTCCCTCAGTAAATTTACATTCTAAAATTAATTTTAGGCTACACGCAGTGTCTATGAAAATACATGAGCCCAATTCTGCTCTTTAGTCTGGAGTGTACATTAGGTGAGCCAAATTACTTAAAGAGCATAAAAGTAAAACAATCATTCAGTATTCTTCTTAGTCTTTATAAAGCAAAAACAAACATGCACTGTGAAATATGTTTGCATTTTTTTGTTAAATAGTTAATTTTCGAAGCAAAAAAAGCTTTATTACATTTACAACTCTAATAGAAGAGAGAGAGCATTCTTTTCCTGAAGGCAATGTACTTTTCACAGGGTCCTCAGGTTTAGCACATATGTTTAAGTCATATACTTAAGAGACCATAAATCTGACACAAAATTTTTATATTTACATGCACTGAGTAAAAAAAAATCAAAGAAAAATCTACATGATGAGTAACAAAATAAAGTCATGAAAACTGACTTTAGGTCTGTTTTATTGATGGATTCACTTCAAGGAAACAATTTGGGGTTGCATTATGCTGCATTCCATCCAAAACTAGAGTGTTGCTCATATTTTGAGAAGCCCATTTATATCAGAATCAGAATGAAGGGTGTTTCAAAAAGATGGACCCAATTTCAATGCAGTATATGTGAGAGCAACATAAGACAATTACACAACATTAACGTAAATGTTTCATTCGCATGCAGTTCATGGTTGCAGAGATATAGTGATTTCAAATTGGGTCCAGACGCTCAATCAAATATACAGAAATATAAATATGCCTTTCATATTAATATTCATTTATATAAAAATGAGCTTCTGTGACAAAATACAATTTCCCCCCTGGGATTAATGAAGTATTCTGATTCTGATGAAGATAAAAAATTTTTTTTAGGAAGTTAGGGATGTTTTACAAAAATAAAAATAACCCTTGGATATACAGTGCTTAACAAATGTATTAGACCACAGGTTTTATGCCACAGCTGCCCTAAATTATTAGCACTAGTAATTACCAAAATAATTTATGTTTCTGTAATGATTAATACACCAGTATGTAGAGGCTCTTTAAATGAAAAAATAGTAAAACACATTATTATTTCTTGATTAAGATGTCAAATTATAGCTGTTTACTTGCATTCCTGAACCGAAAATTAGTTTTAGTGGCTGAATATTATGTTTCACGAATTTGTGACTTCTCAAAGGAGCCCAGTGAGCTGGTTCAAACTTGGGTATAAAAGGTGAATTCTGTTTGAAATGCTTCATTTGAAGACACAAGTGGACGGGATATTAGTGGCTGGCGGTAATGCAATATTTTGTTGTTTGCAAACCGCCAATACATCTTTACAAGAAGAAAAAGAAGAATGAAAATGTCGGCTGGGTGGTGCCAGGGTCACGGGCCCTGCGCAAGGATGACACAGGTGGATGGGATACTAGTTGGTGGCGGAAATGCACTATTCTGATGTTTGCCAACCACCAAAAAAATTTACAAGAAGAAGAAGAAATGCTTCATTTCTGTTGAAACAAAAAAAAGAGAACTCACTGAAAAGGAAAGAGTCTGCATTGAAGCACTTCATCACACTGTATGGTCTTTCACAAGTGGTTATGACAAGTGGTCTAACAAATTTGTTAATATTTACATATTATTATAAGTTTATATATACTTATGTCTAATGGAGTGTCAGAAATGTAAGCAGTTTTCACCCAGGATTAATAAATGATTAGTGATTCTGATATACAATATGCATATATTTATCTATGTATATACAACTGTGATTAAATTTACATTCTGTCCACTTCATACTCCATACTATGCTACTGTTGATGGTATTTGCACTTCTGTCTAAAAAAAACCATATTAGTCATATACTGTAGTATTTGTACATTTCTAGATTTCATAGTTTATATATATCACTATGTATTTCTTATTCTAGTGTTATGCATCACTTGAGGGGAGTATAACTGTATAACTACATAATGACAATAAAAAATTTTGAGATGTGGCGATGTCTGGTGTGCAGAGATTTTGTGGTTATGATTATGGTGATTACAAACAGTATGTTTGACTTACCTTCGGTGATTTGATGCTTGACAGTGCAGGCCTTTTCATTTATTTTTCCATCAGAGTCATCACTACTATCAGATGCGTCCCCGGACATAATTCAAAGAAAAGAGCACTGTAGACTTTACGATCAAACTAGTCTATCTGGATTTCTATTACTTACAAGATTTTGCGCTTTACTTTCACAGCAGTTAAAACAATCTATTGTTGCCGCATCGTGAAGACAAGGATTATCGAAATGAGCGGACAGCTGTATTCGAGACAAAGCTGCTGCTGCCCAAATGTTAATCCCGACTCGTTTGGCATCCTGGTGTTTGGCTTTATTTATTTCATGTGACTGGTCGAATTCAATCAGAACACTGGTTCACACTCCTGCTGCTAAGCAGCTGTTGTTGTCATTATGTTACTATTATCTGTGGAAAAGATAAGTATTTTTTTTCAATGATTCTGAGTAACTGTTCTAAGGTTTAAGGGTAAGTAGTTTAAGTTGCTAACATTAGCATTAGCTGCATAACTAGTCTTCATTCGGTTATATAAACGACTGATCAAAGCAATGCGTTATTATTCAGTGTGTAAACAGTTTCAACGAGAGTCAGCGTACAATAACAAGACGTGTTACCGAGCCAGCTGGTGCGGTAGTAAAGCGGCAGAGCAGCTACCTAGCTAGCAAATTACTGCATTTGCCGTCAAAGTTTGAATGCTAGCTAACCGTTGGTGTTTTGTTAGCTGTCTTAACTAGCCTCTTCATCTATCAGCGAACTGACCATGCTGGAAAGGGCCTGTTTGGGTAGTTCCTTGTCTTCTGTCACCAACTGAAATATTCGTCCATTGTGAAAATTTCTACATCTCACTTTATATTTTTTTGTCAGCGGCTAGCAAACTGCTAACACCAGGATGCTTCCGACAAAACCGGGGCGACGGTCAGTCACGTGAACCAGCAGGGTGGGCGGAGCGATATTGAGTGACATCTAAACAGGAACCTGACGGGTTATGTATACTTCTGAGAAATGGCAGATACAGCTACATCTCAAAAAATTAGAATATCATGAAAAAGTTCAATATTTTTGTCACTCATTTCAGAAAGTGAAACCCATGTTACATAGATTCATTACACAGAGTGAAATATTTCAAGCCTTTATTTCTTGAAATTTACATGATTATGGCTTACAGATAATGAAAACCCAAAATTCAGTGTCTCAGAAAATTAGATTATTACATAAGAGCAATAAAAGAGGATATTTTAAACAGAAAGTATGTTCATTTCTCTGCACTCAGTACGTGGCTGGGCTTTTGCATGAATTACTGCATCAATGCAGCGTGGCATAGAGGCAATCAGCCTGTGGCACTGCACAGGTATATTGGAAGCCCAGGTTGCTTTGATAGCGGCCTTCAGATCATCTGCATTGTTGGGTCTGGTGTCTCATCTTCCTCTTGGGGTTCAGGTCAAGCAAGTTTGCTGACCAATCAAGCACAGTAACACCATGGTCATTGAACCAGCTTTTGGTACCTTTGACAGTGTGGGCAGGTGCCAAGTCCTGCTGGAAAATGAAATCAGCATCTCCATAAAGCTT
>VUQH01089240.1:0-23679 GCA_015106775.1 Etroplus canarensis | reverse complement strand
CACCGCGTCTCGGTGGCTTTTAAACCCCAAAACACGCTGCGCCAAAAATTGGTCCACCCCAAGGACCGGGTCCCCCGACACAAACAGAGTAACATAGTGTACGCGATTAAGTGTCAGGAGGATTGCCAGGATTTATACATTGGGGGAACCAAACAACCGCTGGCGAAGCGGATGGCACAACACAGAAGAGCTGCCTTGTCAGGCCAGGACTCCGCAGTCTATTTACACCTACAGGCCAGTGGACACTCTTTCAATGATGAAGATGTACACATCTTGGACAGGGAGGAACGCTGGTTTGAGCGGGGAGTCAAGGAGGCCATATACGTGAAAAGAGAAAGACCATCTCTGAATCGAGGAGGGGGCCTAAGGGTACATCTTTCGCCGTCTTACAACGCTGTGATTGCAGCCATTCCCCAACTCTTTGTGGATGGTGCTCATGGCCTTTGATTTTTGTGGGCCTTGATCAACGGACCTTGATGTACTGTTTATAAGGTTGGGGAGACCTGCAGTCAGTTGAGACTGAAGAAGTCACTTGGATGAGTGATGAAACGTTTCTCCCACGGAAACTTTACGTCCAGATGAACAGAATCAACTTTGGAAGTGTAACGGCAGTTCACACAGTTTGGGACTAAATGGCTTGTTGATGCCAGAGGAGAATGGCCAGACTGCTTCGAACTGATAGGAAGGCAACAGTAACGCAAACAGTTACTCATTACAACTAAGTTTTGCAGAAGACCCAAACCTTGAAGCAGATGGCCATAGCAGCAGAATAACTCACCAGGTGCAACTCCTGTCAGCTGAGGCTACAATTCGCTTGGGCTCACTTGAATTGGACAATAGAATATTGGAACAATGTTGCCTGGTCTGATGAGTCTTGATTTCTGCTGCAACCTTGAGATTCTGGTAAAAACAAAATCTAAATGTAGAATCAGACTTTGCCATAAAGAACATAAAATCATAGATCCATCCTGCCTTGTCTCAAAGGTTCAGACTGGTGATGGTGTAAGGCTGTAGGGGATACTTTCTTGGTACAGGTTGGGCCCCTTAGTACCAATTAAGCACAATTTAAATGTCAAAGCCTGTCTGAATGTTGTTGCTGACCTTGTCCATCCCTTTATGGCCGTAGTGTACTCATTTTCTGATGGTTGCATTCAGCAGGATAATGCCATATGTCAAGAAGTTCAAATAATTTCAAACTGGGTTCCTGAACATGAGAGTGAGTTCACTGTACTCAACTGGCCTCCACAGTCACCAGATCTCAATCCAACAACGCACCTTTGGGACGTGGTTGAATGAGAGACTGCGGTCGACAAATCTGCCGCAACTACATGATGCCATCATGTCAGTATGTTTCCAGCACCTTGTTGAATCTATGACGTCAGTTCGAAGGAGGGGACCTAATATCAATAAAAGACAATGCAATCTTTTGTAAAAGATCATATCAAATGTTAAAAGTGAGATATTTTACTGTTTCATAAAAATACTAGCTCATCTTGAATATGATGGCCAAAAAGTTGGTGCAAAGGCAGCAAACGGCTGGAAAAATAAGTGGTACTTAAAATAATCCACTAGAGGAACATGTTGCAACCAACTTACTTAACTGGCAACATGCCAGTAATGTGACTGGGTATAAAATAGCAACTTAGAGAGGCAGGGTCTCAGAAGTAAAGATCAGCAGTCTGCCAGAAACTGTGTCTACAAATTATGGAGCAGTTTCAAAATAATGATACTCAATGTATAATTGCAAAGACTTTGAATATCTCATTATCTGCAGTACATAATATCATAAAAGATTCAGAGAATCTGGAGGCATCTCTGTGTGTAAGAGACACAACTGAAAACCAATGTTGGATGCTGGTGGTCTTCAGGCCCTCAGGCAGTACTGCATTACAAACAGACATGATTCTGTCATGGAAATCACTGGCTGGACTCAGGAACACTTCCACAAATCATCGCCTGTGAACACAGTTCATCATGTCAGCCACAAATGCAGGTTAAAGCTCTATGCAAAGAAGAAGCCATATGCAAACATGATCCAGAAACACTGCTGTCATGTTCTCTGGGCCAAAGCTCATTTAAAATGTACTGAGGCGAGTGAAAAACTGTCTTGTGGTCAGATGAATGGAAACCTAAAATTCTTTTAGGACATCATGGACGCTGTGTCCTCCAGACTGAAGAGTAGAGGGACCATCTGGTGTGTTACCAGCACTCAGTTCAAAAGCCTGCATCTCTGATGGTATGAGGGTGCATTAGTGCCTGGCAACTTGCATGTCTGGAAAGGCACCATACATACAGGCATGCAGGTTTTAGAGCAACATGTGCTCCCCTCCAAATGATGTCTCTTTCAGGGAATGGTTTATGAGATTTGCAACTCATTGCATTGTGTATTTATTAGTATTTTATGGAGCATCCCAACCTTTTTAATTAATTGACATTAGTTGGTAAAACTCTGTTTTCGCTTTGACATGAAAGAAGCTTTTGTTTTGCAAATTCTTGTCAAAAAAGCCAAATTATATTGAGCATGATTTCATTATTACAGCAGTAATAAGGCGAAACATCCAAGGCAGGGTAAATACTTTTTTTAGGCATTGTATTTTAACACACTAATCACTGCATTGTTTTCTATATCAAATACAGTTTTCAAAATTTATAGTCAGGGTTTGAAAAGGAGCGTGAATCCCCCCCCCACTGTGAACGAAGTCAGGAGTCGGTGAGCCTGAGCCCAATCAATGTATTAGGATTAGACAGCAGGATTCATTTTGAAGAGTAACTGTTCTGTGGAGCTCCAGCACCTCACAAAGGTGCCAGCCGGCTCTGTGGCCTACTTTTCAACGAGATGATTTTGCGGAGGGGGAATCTCATCCCCCTTTCCTTTCACTCTTCTCTTGTTTTTTTGGGGAGGTTAAAGGGAGTCTCAGGTGGCGGGGCACATGTGCCAATTACACAGCAGATAGAAGTGTAACAGGAAAGCAAGGACATTCATAGGACTGGGAGGAGAAATCAAAGCCAGGCTGTTACGGAGGAGTGAGGCCACAGCCAAGAAGGAACAGACAGGGATTATGCCTCCGAGACCCTGATCTTACCAGCATCCGAACGATATCACCAGAGAGTGGACATGTGACGGGAGAGGGTACAAACGGCAGGTGGCTCGCTTACACGATCAGAACACCTGCCTGATTAAAATAACAGTCAAGTTGCTTAGAGTCAAATGAGGGGCAACGTAATAAATGACTGTGTCACAGATGATTAGAGAAGCACGGCTGTGGTTGTTCATTTAGGGTGCTCACGTTTTGGGTTTTTTCTTGGTTTTTTTTGGCATGACGGGGTAATGGCTAAAAAATGACACGGGTAATGAGAGCGTTTTCAGTTTAGGCCGTCAGTTCACTGACACCGAGGGAATCCCTAAGCCCTCAAATTACTAAAATGTTTGGATGGCTCAGGATCTGATAGGCTTTTTCCACTTTTAGCCCTCAGTGCAAGTTGGCAAAACCCCCAGATTCACTAAGCTCTGACGCAGCAAGCGGATCTTTGTATTCAGCCTCTTTCTTTGTAACGGTTGTGAGTTTTTGTTGCCGTTTTGATCTTGTGTTGGTTTTGGTAGATTTCTTCCACGTTTTTTTGCACCTTACCGTTTGTCAGGTTTTTGTGGCGTGGACCCAAAAGCAGACAGACACAGGAGGACAGATTTTTGCTGGTTATTTATAAGTTAGTGGAAATGTGTGGAGTCAGCAGATGGCTGGTTTGGTTCTGTCACACCATTACGATTTAACAAGCGTATGCCGATGCATCCACATTCCTCTAAAATGCTGGCATATACAGATTAAATGATGTTATATGGATGTATACATAACATATTGCTAACATATACAGAACATAATACCAACAAATGCTAGCGTATTGCCGGCATTCACAACTTGAAGCCTATTTATACCACGTCCCTTAAACACAGCACATACGCCATTATACGGTAGCTGTATGTCAGAAACACGTTCAGTACGACTGGAACACGTCAAACACGTCTACAAACGTCAATATGCATTGCGGGTATGTTTGATATATGTTACACATAGGTTAAAAACATGTTACTCATAGGCTATTAATATGTTTTAGGTACGCTAGATATTATTTCCACCTATTTTGACCTACGAGTAACGTGAGTCACCGTATGCATAAAGTACTTGCGACATATGGCCATACGTTAGAATACGTCAGAAATTTTGTGCATGCTCAATATTTTCCGGTACCTACGGTACTTTAGCGTGCGCTTAACTTATAGCAAACTTACCAATAACTTATTCGAAGATCTGAAAAAATCTGATACAAACGTCGACATACGCTTGTTAAATCGTCAAGGTGTGACAGGGGCTTTGGTCCGGTAAGTCTGTGAATCCGGTCAGGGGAGAGGTTCTGGGGAGAGTGGGTCAGGCATTGTTCCAGGGAGTAAGAGTTAGTGAATCCTTGTTCTGACGTTAGTCGTTCAGTGGGTTTGGTTCCTGGTTTCTGTGAGGGAGAGTGGGTCAGGCAGGTCCTTTGGCAGTTCCAGGTGGGGCTCGTGGAATTTAAAGCACAGCAGCAGAAGGAAGCGTTAGTCGATCCAAAAGTGACAGCGGACGAGAACATGACCTGATGCCGTGGCCTGCTTACTATCCAGAGTAAGTAGCTACATTCCGGCGAAGAATGGAGAGAACTGCATGGCTTAAGTAGAACCTGTGGATGATACATGGGAAACAGGTGTGCAGCCTCCACACTGCCCAGCCACACCCACACCAGATGACTGAATCACACGATTAGAAACCCAACCCATACCCAAGGGAGAGGGAGAGAGAAAGAAGGCAGATCAGACCTGGAGGGCAGGGGACAGTGATACCCTTTCCCTGGTGTCTCTGTTTAGTCATTTCCTGCTTCATTTTTTTAACCCACTTTACATGTGTGGTTGATTTTTTCCCCTTATCTTTTCCCTCCCTTGTCACTGCAGACCCCACTCTCACTGGTTGCACCTTGCGTCATCTGTTAGAGCCTCGATCTCATGCACATGAAAGAACCTCAAACGTGTCACAAGCACTTCATGATTGAATTTGCTGAGTGTCCCAATGATTTGCAAGACTTTGTAAACACATCGCATTGCTGCTGAAGTTGGGGTGCCGATATTGAATTTGACCAAATAAGTAAACCTTCACTTTACCGTAAACTTTCGTAAAGTGTATCTGTTATAAATGCATCCTAATCTTTCGTAACCACATCGGGCTGGTTTGGCAAATTTTTCCCTCAGCGAAGTGTCACTAATGTTCACGAAACAGCTGTCAGCCAAGCACGACATCTGCCTCGCGAAAGTCATAAACACCTTGTATCAATGTCATGTGAATTCGTAACATTTTCCTTCTGTTTCCTAAACAATGTGTCATATTGCGCATCTTTATTGGATTGGATTGGATTGGATTGGAGTGCTTTATTGTCATTTCAACTACATATAAATAGTAAAACAAAATGGCGTTCCCCCAGGACCTGGTGCCCCATACAAGGGTAATGCCGGCCAGCCAGGGCCCGCCTCTGGCCCAGCACATCACCCTGCCCCTGATGTCCTCTTCCCCGGCGACCAGCATCAGGCGGCGCCGAGGACTGAAGGCCTGGTCCACACAGCAAGCCGAGATCGGAGCTCCCAGAAACCGCCCAGCCGCAGCATCAGCCCTGCTGATGATACTCCCCCCGGAACCCAAAAACTTTGGTTTCCTGAACGCTGCCTGGCAGGTCATGAAAAACAACACCGCCGGATCACCAGTTAGCAATGTCTGTGGAGGGAGCTATGGAGCTAAGACGGCGTCTGATCGTCCCCGAACCTCCGACTTTCGAACACGAACACCACCGTCCAAAGGCAGATTAGGCTTATCACTTTTAGCTAATTAAAATGTTAATTCACTAGCCTGCATTCTTTGGCTATTTTGCTGTCATACATACAACTGAAAATAACTGTGGGACAGTCTGATTACATCATTGACTGTCTCAGAAGTTTGACTCTAACTGTTTGGACAACATTTTTAGAGGTTTGTTGTAGCTATGTGCACCTTTAGTAGAAATATAGAAGAAGAGACATAACAAGAAATGCGGGCAGTGGAGTACAGAGCAAAGATCCCATGCCAGACACAAACATGTCAACTGCAGTTAATGATCTCAAATAACAAATATGAGCACAAACCCCAGTTCCAGAAAAGCCAGGATATGTTGACTAAAAGAACAAATCTTTGATACGCTAATTGACGGGAGACCTCATTTGCAACCCAAAGATGATTATATGTAATATAATGAATGAATATGAACTTATAGTCCTTTTGTTTGAGTCTGCCCGATTTAGTGGCTGGAATGGATGCACATGCATGATAAAGGCAGGTGATGCTACCTTAAAGGTGTGGCTGGAACAGGAAGACACAGTTTTTGGCCTCTACAGACACCAATCTTATGATTCATATGATCCTTAGCAAAAGTCGCCTCAAGGTGCTTCACACTGTAAGGTAAAGACCCTACAGTATTACAGAGAAAACCCCAGCAATTGGACGATCCCCTATGAGCAAGCTCTTGGTGATTGTGGGAAGGAAGAACTGTCTCCTGAATACAAACTGGGAGCTGGTTCCACAGGAGAGGGGCCTGATAGCTGAAGGCTCTGCCTCCCATTCAACTTTTAAAAACTTTAGGAACCACAAGTAGGTCTGTACTCTGAGAGAGAAGTGCTCTAATGTGAAAATATGGTACAATGAGGTCTTTAGGATAGGATGGGGCCTGATTGTTCAAGACTGTATGTGAGTGGAAGGATTTTAAATTCAATTCTGGATTTAACAGGGAGCCAATGAGGAGAATCCAATATAGTGGAAATATGATCTCTCTTTCTAGTCCTTGTCAGTTCACTCACTGCAGCATTTTGGATCAACTGGAGGCTTTTTAGGGAGCTTTTAGAACAGCCAGATAGCAATGAATTACAATAATCAAGCCTAGAAGCAATGAAATGAAATAATATTGTCAAGAAGACTGAGCCAAAATTCCTCCACAATGATGTGTGAGACTGATCCAATAATACAGAAAATCACTACTTTAAATTATTACTACTCAATTTGGTTCTTAGTCCTGTGAAAACTTCCTTTTTCCCTTGACTGTATGTCACTTTAACAGGGCTATCCTTTTTCTGTTGCATCTGTAGGTTTTGAACATTCAGACTGTATTTGCAAGTGCAAATTTTGGTCATAGTGAATGTATTCTCTTTTTAATGTTGGAAGTAATATCATATATTTATTTGGATTCAAGATGAAAGCAGCTGTATCGACAGATTCAATAAAATGCCAGCCCTAATAGATTGTTAACGCTGGCTGTGTTTGTAATGCGGGTTAACTGACTCCTTCTGAGCTGTTTGTGTCCCTTCGTCAATTGTGTGATACTAATAGGAATTTTCTCAGTGTTGCATTGCTCCACATTCTCCTTTTATTGGCTCCAAACTATGGTCCACAAGCTCCATTTAGTCCCCGTCATACAACGCATGAGATATTACCCAATATGGCAACTACAGAGGGTCAATAAGCTTTTAGTTATGGTTCACTTAGACCCTGGCACCAGCTTCAGATCTATGACCAAGTAACATGGGGGCTCCTGTATCAATCTTACTGCTGGTTGGTGCTTGGCTAATTCAATTAAACCCTGCCTGCTGCATATCCCCTTCGGGGAGGAAGAAGTTGATGAAAATAATGAATGCTTTTACGCCATTAGAATTGCAAATAGTGGCATTTCTCTTTGAAAGGGGAGCACTTGGCTTCATTTTGTGATTGTTTTGGGTGGAAATTCACCGAGATTCAATCAGCCCCGAAGGACATTAGAGCGGGGCTGATGGATATCTATCTCTGAGCAGTTGGGTTAATCAACTAATGTTGTTTTACTGAGTGTTTCATAGCGATAATGTGAACAATCAGAGCAAAAGAAAAGGGTGGGGGGGGAAAAGACTGTTTTTAAATGTGTAGCTACAATCCTTCCATCAAGCTATTGTTTTATGGCCACACGTGTTCAGACTTTAATATGTCTTACACGCACCAGTCTGGAGCCAGTGAAGCATGGAAGCAGCTCTCGGAAACATCTCGATCCTGAACGAGCTGCCACTGAATGCAGGGAAAAGAAATGATGAGAAGACATATATGTCCTTAACAGCTAGTTACATGTAATATAATTAAGATCCTAGTCAGTTATGCTACGTTCGCACTGCAGACAAAAGTGGTTCCAAATGTGACCCATATCTGATTCGTCTATGACAGTCTGAACAGCCCAGATCTGAATGACCTGTAACTGATTCCTCTTAAATTCAGATAGAACAGAGGTCATTATTCTTGGCCCCAGACAGGCCACAAGTATGCAAAGATGGCAACACTGGATGGTGTTGTTTTTGCTCCTAACACCACCGGTTAGGAACCTTGGGGTAGTTCTCGACCAAGACAGAAGCCAGAGGACTCAAATCAATTCCCTAAACTACAGGCATGTCTTGAAGACATAAAGACCTGGATGGCGTGTTAAATTGGATTCAGTACAAGTCAATATTTTTCCTGTTTTGTGCATTTTAATTAGTGTGTGGGATAAATATACACATGAAAGCGAAACCATGTGGTGACATTGTTTAATTATTATTATGCCGCTTATACTGAGACCTCCCCTTCCACCTGCATACCTACATACTTATATTTTTAGAGAAAAAAACAGGCTGGCTGGCCAGACTTGCAGTTCCTACAACAAAAAATGTATCACTGGGGCAAGGCCCGCACCACCAAGCGACTGGAGGCCTTCAGGGTCAAGAGAAGGTCACGGGCCGAGGCTATTGGAAGGAACAGGGACGTGTCCCGTGTCTGAGATGAGACTCGAGTCACGGTAACCTACACTTTTTCTATGACATGTTCAACAAATAGATATAATAAGCAGAACAATGGATAGGTACAGTGCTTAATATGTAGCAACACTCCATTAGCGGTTTCAGTTTTTCTAGACACAAACGCTTCTGCTGCTTATGGCCCATAAAGGATGCCAGGCACGCTGGAAGAATTCAAGCTACACTAGCAGCACGGCTTAAATTTTGCATATCAAATGCTGAGTTCCACGACCAGCCAGACTGCCCGTCGTAGTGTAGTGGTTCACACATTCACCTTACAAGTGAAAGGTGCCTGGTTCGAATCGAGGTAGGGACGCAAGCCCTTCGCAACACTATGGAGGGTTGCGTCAGGAAGGGCACCCAACATAGAAATCCTCTGCATTAATCCGCTGTGGTGACCCCTTGAGGGTTAGCGGGTACCCTTTCTCCTAGCCTTCACTTGACCTAAGCTAGAAAGTTGCGGAGCCATTGCAAACGATGATTGCTTCTTTCCAGAGTTGTTATAGTTTTGCATTTTCTAATAGTTCTTATTTTGATTTCATTTAGAGTTTTTGTTTTGAATTCAGTTTAGTTTCAGTTAGTTTTCAGAGTGGGTTTGCTCGTTTCAGTTTAGTTTTTATTGTCTGAAAATGTTTAGTTTTAGTTTAGCTTTCATTAGTTTCAGTGTTAGTTTTAGTTTTATTAATTATTATAATATGGATGGTATTTGTCAGGGGAAGATTAAGATGTTTAGATCAAAAATTACAACACAAACGCAACACTTTGTGAAGACAGATGAGACACAATCATGTAGACATCCTGAGTCTCAATAAACAGAATCATCAACGCCTCATCAGACAGGCTGACTGAGCAAATTTAATCCAGCTGACAACGACTAGAACTGTATATTTTTATTTTATTTCGTTTCCTAAGCCCACAGTGTTGTTTTATTTAAAGTTTTTCAGTTAACTAAAATTATTTTTCTCAGGTAGTTTTAGTTTTTAGTTTAGTTTATTTAACTATAATAACCTTGCTTCTTTCACACCAACAACGAAATAACATTAGGACTGTTTAGCCTCTGAGTGTAAAGTGGTGTGTATAGTCACTGCTGTATATCAGCTGCAACAATGCCCCTTCTTTTTGTTTTTAAAAAACAACTGATCAGTACTCTTTAAACTCTTTCAGGTGGATACAGTAAAGGTTCTCGGGGTGAGACCCGTACTTCCGCTGGGGGAGTATAAAAAAGGGAGGAAGGCATGTGGGTGAGAACGCCTCTGCCCTTTTGAGCTCCCAGATAGAGTCAAGGCAGCTATTCAGAAAATCGATATTCTCTATGGGGCTCTGTTGGAAGGTTTCAGCTGGCTAACAGTTGGCATGACAAAAAAATTACATAAACTTAAACTGTGGTCATGAACCTTTGTTCACTTATATCCTTTTTGTACTCATATCAATGTGATAGGATACCCGTCTCACCATGGAGGGTTGCGCCAGGAAGGGCATCCGATGTAAAACCTCTGCCCAATCACCAATGCGGATGAATCTGCTGTGGCGACCCCTTGGGGAAAATCCAAGGGAGCAGCCAGAGGTACATTTACATGTATTTATATCAATGTGATAGGATGGGCTCCATTTGGAGAAGATAGCAGAAGGTAACTTTTTTTTTTTGCAACATAAGATGTTAAATAATAGATGGCTTCTCATAGCCGTCACCTCAACAAAGACCTTTTTAGACAGAATGCCAACTGTGCCTTAAATCAAAAGAATGCAGGACACTTATTACTTGTTATTACATGATCTTTGGTGATAACACACTGAACTAAAACACAAGTAATGTGGAGAGTACCATCAAAGGGAAGCTGGCCACATATTCTTTCAGTACAGAAGACTTTTGCTGGCATCTTAAGAAAAAAATATAAAAAAACAAACAATAAAACAGGAGCAACACAGCACAACAACACCAGCAAAACATAACCTTTGACGCCTTGATGTACTACAAATGTACCACTTTCTTGTGAAGGCACGGCGCTTGCTGCTCGACACACGAGTGAAGATCTTTTTGTCTGCAAATCCAGCAGGGAGCCCTGACCTCTCGATCCTTTAACAAAAGAAATGTATCCTGTTAATGATGCGAAACACACACTTTCTGAACAAAAAAAAATAAATCACAGACCACTCTGAGCCCACTCCTAGACATCATGGGCCCGCCGCTGGGTCTGTTTTTCATCAAGTGTCAGCGCTGACTGAGGGACTTTAAGGCTCTCACATGCCTTTGCTAGATTTTCATGGGTCTAAACATGTGAAAATTATTCATTCAGAGAACCAAAACTGTCACTTTTCTTCTTTATGCAGGTATATGTGCTGAAAGTACCTTTGTGTCTCTGTAGCATAGTGGTTTACACTTTTAGGCAAAAGGTCCCTGGTTCGATTTCCAGGTGGGGACACAAGCCCCTCTCACCATATCAGGAAGGGCATCCGGCTGAACCTCTGTCGAATTACCAATGCGGATTAATCCTGCTGTGGGGAAAATTCAAGGGAGCAGTCGAAGCTACACGTGCAGAGACGACCTCCACCTTGTTGAGTCTTTCCCAAAGCATGCTTGGAGACAAAGTGAAACGTTACATCCCTTCATTAGACAACACTCAAACACAAACCCCTGCTGTTATCAGATTTTGTCATACAAACTTGTACAGGGACCATGCGGAAACAAAACTTGACAATTGCAAATAAACGCATCAGCGTTGGCAGCGTGGTGGTCCGGTGGTTAGCGCTGTCACCTCACAGCAAGACGGCCCGGGCTCAAATCCAGCAGCCTGCCAGCTTGGCCCCCTCTGTGTGGAGTTTGCATGTTCTCCCCGTGCTTGCGTGGGTTCTCTTCGGGTGCTCCGGCCTCCTCCCACAGTCCAAAGAAATGCACGGGGGTTAGGTTAATTGGCGATTCTAAATGGACTGTGAGCGTGAATGGTTGTCCATCTCTCTGTGTTGGCTCTGTGACGGACTGGCGACCTGTCCTGTGTGTACCCCGCCTTTCACCCTACGACAGCTGGGATAGGCTCCAGCGCCCTGAATTTGACAGACAGAAGATAAAGGATGGAAGTATCGGTGTCATGGGAAACAGCCTACCGACCTGATTTGGTCGTGAATTTCGTTGTGGTGGCAAGCCAAGACTAAAAGCTACTTGCTCCCCCTCCTCAACCAACCGGGTGGAACCTGCTCCGATGTGGTTCCCGCCTCCCAGCGTGATCTAAAAACACAAGAAAAGTAATGCACCCGAATCAGCACATCAAATCTAGAGTTGACACGTCTGGATTATGATGAACTTGGAGATGAAAACCAAAGCTCACATTTGAGATCATGTGCATTACGGACAAGACAGGCTTTAGGTCCATAAGATGTGCATATTACAGCTGTAAAGAAGCATTAGTCATGTCAAAATGAAAGACATTATGCACCTGAGGAGTATGCCACGCTGCCAAATGGCAACCTCAAGGCCTTCTTCATCAAGGCTGCTGCTAGCTTTCCTGGATGCCCCCTTTGGTGCAATTCCTTTTTCCTGCCACCTGTATGCTAATTAAGCCTTAGTGTCTGTGTCGACTGATAGCGTTCCTGATCCCATTAACCCTTTATGACTGACCGGAGCACTAGTGTTCTCATTTGCACATCATTTGCAGTTTCCGTACACTAACAGGTTTGCAGAAATCAAGTAAAAAGTGCACACACAACAAAAACATTAGAATCTAGAAGCGGCTGCTTTGTCAATCGGTCAGCTGTTCACACCGCTTCCTAAGCTGGAATATTTGTCAAGACGTTGTCAGCATGAACTATCAGGTGGTTTTTATGTGCGCCGCTCACTACTACAACGAACTACAACAGGAAGTGATGTCATTTTCCTGGGAATTGTAGTTTTGAATTGAAGACCTATCACAGATCCACTTGTGAGATTGAAATGCAATGTTTGACTTTACACTTAGAGCTTTGATTGCACTGTTTGAAATAGTTGATTTTGATCTACACTCTGTCTTTTTGCAAATTGTGCACACTACGTACTTTATTTTAGGTTTTTGGTACACTTTAATATGAGTGTATCTCAAAAATTAAGCTGTGAACACACTTAAAACAAAATTTCTGTGGTGTGAAAGAAACTTTTTCATTTCTGATTTTGAGGGATGCAGCTATGACATTTCTGTATCTGGAAAAATATGTGTAAAAACAAAGATTTTCAACTTCTTTTTTTAGAATTTATTTAGTTACAATGGACTTATTCCGCACCTCTTCTTTCTCTTTTCTCGTTATTTTGTCTCCTCTCTCTTCCCTCATCCCCAACTGGTAGAAGCAGATGGCTGCAACCCCACATCCCAGGCTCCCAACACATGGGGGGCGTGGATGAGCTCATCTGAGAATCAAGAGTATCACCTAAAGTTATGGGAGTGAAGAAAATGTCATTGAGAATGGTCACAGGGTCCAAATCAACATGGTTTGGCTGAGATAACCACCTCTGTCCCTGACATACACGGCGAAACCCTACGCGGTTTCTTCTCTGCTCTTTATTTCCCCGCAGGACGGAACGGGAAGACACTGGAGACGGCTTTCGTGTTTTTGGTGTTCATGTGGCAGGCGTCACGCCGCCCTCGATGCCAGAGCAGTGGCAGTAGGCGTTTGGCAGGCCACACTTCGCTTGTTCTCCGTTGCTGTAAAAACGCACTGTCAGCACATTGAGTCACAGAGGGCCCTGAAGTGTAAGGAGCTCCTCGCTTTAATGCTACGCTTCCGATGGCAGCGGTTCAGCACGGAGGCTGTCGAGGCTGAGCGCTTCAGCGTGCTCACTGTCAATTAAATAGTTGCGATTTTGCTGTCAGGTGACGCTGTTACGTTCCTGTGCCACCGAGGGCGGATGAGACTCAAGCGAATCCCAGATGATGAACTGCAGTAAATGCATTTATATTCAAACGTAGATCACTTGCTGTCCTGACGGCAAATTAAAGAACTCTGTCTTCGGAATCGGTTTTAATCTGCATTTTGGGAGCCTCGTCGCCACCAGATTGTTTTCATTCTCTCATCAGTCTCTTCAGCAAAACTGAGGTGAATTTCACTTTGCAGTCCCTGTAGCATTTAAGAATTACTCTGGAGGGGAAAAAAAATCATCCAAAGCATTTTCATGCAAATCCTGTTAGTCTGGATAATCCACTGATCATTCTATGAACTGTTTCTTTTTATTGAAAGCATTACATAAAGCCAAATCTACCCACAGAGGCAGAGAGGGAGCGTGCTACTTCAGTCAACATTTTGTTTAGTTTATTCAGGCAGAATTACCATTACTGTTTAATGCATTTCCTGGTCGTCAAGACGGGAGATTTATTCAGGTTTTGCAGATGCAAACATATTTGTAAACATTTCTTAAAAAAAAAAAAAAAAAAGACAATAAAATGCACCAACAGCAAAATTGTTCATTTTTTAGCAATTGTTGATACATTTATGTGCAAAAGTCTTGAGCCGCGCTTGATGTTTTTGATATTTTTGTTATGGTTAAAGCCCGGAAGGAAGGACTCTGGATCACAGTTCCAATAAAACAGAGTCTTTAATCAGTGATACACAGTGCAAAGGAGAATATGCTCAGGTGCTGTACAGGTGAGCGCTCTCTCTCTCAAGGTCCGTCTTTATCTTGGGTGTCCTGATTTTCCAGAATCGGGGATATCCGAAGTGTTAGGACGCCCTTGTTTATGGATTTGTGTTTCTGTTTTCATTTTTCCTCCCAGCGGCGTGTTTTCTCAGGGTTCAGTGGGATCCCCGGCAGACGGGTGTGGGTTGCTGTGGATTCTGCGTCACTGACGACTGGCACACCTGCGCCCTGCCTGCTTAGGCTCTGGGTTGCAGATCGCTCGTCGCCAGTTTGTTCAGTTCCCCCTGGGGTAACCCTGTAGATCTGTCAAAGTTTCCATGACCTTTTGTTATTCCTTGTGCTCTCGATTCATCGCGTTGCCTCTCCTCTGCAGAGCAACCTGGGCGCGCCGGCCGCTGCTGTTTGGATACCCACTGTGGATAAAACTAGTTCCCACTGATCTCTCGTTCCACTGCTGCCCGTTCGTGCTTTCTGCCTGCCTGCTCTCACCTGCTGCAGGGAAACCCCAGTTTGCTGAGCACCTCGCCTTGTGCTTAATTCATTGACCAGTGTTCTGAAAATAAACTCTCTTAAAAGCTGAGTTTGTCTCAGTGCCTGCATTTGGGTCTCTTGCCTAATTTGAGGCATGGCACAAAGCGATCCAGCCGGAGTTCTTACAGTGTCAGTGTGGGGTTCCAAGCAGGGCTGGGCAAACGGAGTGGAGGCCATGAAGGTAAATGAAACGGGCGATGAGTCTCTTGGAAGAGCTTACTGCACAATGCTAGTGAACAATCTGGCAATGAGTGGAAGCGCCAGTTGTCATGGTGTGCCATGGTACGGTGTGGACCCAATATGCAGACTCGTGGAGACAGAAGGATAACTCAAAAAGGGCTTTATTAGCCAACACACAAAAATACAAAAAGTCCAAAGGTATTCCTGGAGGTGCGGAAACCTCCAGGCAGGATCCAAATAACAACCCGGGAGGAAGCCGGGTAGAGAACAAAAGGGAGAAGAGGACACATCCGGGGAAACAACCAGAATGACACGACGAGGACGAAACGAGAAGACAGGACTAAAATAGACAGGGACAGACCAATGAACGGGTGACAGGTGGAGGGGAAACACAGCTGGCACAATCAGGACAGGAAGAACAGCGGGGACCAGACAGACTACCAAGATAAGACGGGACCTGACGCAGACAGAGACGGAGACCACTAGGGAAGAGAAAAGGTAGGGAACCAGGGAAAAGAAAAAGGGTGATGAGCTCCAAAAATAAACTAAGAGGGCGAACCACGACACCAGGTCTGCTCAAGTATCGCTGCACCGGATCAGGTTACCGGGGAACAGGTGTGCCGGAGACAGCTCGTGAAGGACATACCCATTTCCTGAAATCAATAACAATTAGTACCAGGCACACACACACACATACACACCGGACAGAGAGGAGAGAGAGTAAGCCAAAGTGGGGGAGAAAGACAGAGGTGGGTCCGCACCTGCCAGAGAAGGGACCGCAGCAATTTTGATACCAAGGAGCCAGATTGTCCTATGATTTTTCTTTTTAATGTTGACTTGAGCAAACCAGGGTGTTTCAAAAAGCTGGACCGGATTTCAACCTGGTATATATCTTGATAGCAGCATGGAACAATTGCACAAAGTTACAAATGGTTAGTTGGGGTCTTTTAAAACTTTATGCCCCGCCCTTTCATGTGGTAAGTGTTTCATTCAGGGTTGAATGAAACGGTTCGTGGTTGCAGAGATATAGTGATTTCAAATCAGGTCCAACATTTTGACATACTCTGTAGTTCTCTGGGCTTCCAGAGGTCCTTTCAAAATGTATCTTTTAGACACTGGCTGCTTTTTTTCTCGTTTTCAGTCTAGTCCTTGAACCGGATTGTTTGGATGTTAAACCTCTCAACACGAATCTGTGAATGATTCAATCTTAAATAGGCTCCTAACACGAGGGATCAACCAGTGTTGTGTCTAAACATAACAGAGAAAAGAACCCATTTTAAATGATATCTTTAGGCACTTTGTTACGAGCAGACTGTCGCAAAAACACGTCATTTGTTCCCATTTCGTTAGCCGAATCTACCAAAAATAATAAAGATAACACAGTTTGACAGGCATGAAATTCTTTTTTGCGCCAACAAGATGATTCCCAAAGAGCTAGGACAGTGCTCCATCTCATGCATCAAAGTCCTCCACTGCGTGGCTAGCCAGTAAAGCCCTTAAAGATAAAAGAATAATGACATGGCCCCCTCCCTCACCTGACCTAAACCCTATTGAGAACTTGTGGACCCTTCTTAAACATGAAGGAAAACAGTACACCTCTCTGAACAGAGTCTGGGAGGCTGTGGTTGCTGCTGCACAAAAAAGTTGATGGTCAACAGATCAACAAACTTACAGACTCCATGGATGGAAGATTTTTGAAGGGCGGCTACAATGGTCACTGATTTATTTTTTAAATGTCAGACGTTTTTACGTGTAAAGTTTGAGTTGTTTGTTTATTATTCTCACTTTAACAGCAGAAAATAAACAAATGAGATGGAAATTTTTTGTTTTTCTTTGCGTTACATAATAATTCTGCACACTAATAGTTGCCTAATAATTGTGCACACAGTCCTGAGTGGAGTGTGGAGGAAACAGCTTGGCTGAAGTATCCCACTAATGATGGATGTGGAACATGTGTATAGCCACACTCCGCCCCAGACACTCCCATACACCTGAGGACTAAAGAGATGGAGTTAATTAACCCTAACCCAGCCCAGATCGAGGAGACAGACAGAGCAATAGGCTGGAGAGACAGAGAGAATAGGCAGATCTGAACCTGGAGGACAGGGACATCATGACACCAACCAACAGTGAAGATTTTTTTGATAGAAATATTCCTCGTTTGAGAGTTCTCATGCAATCTGTTTTTTTTTTTACACTGTGTGAATTTGGGGGTATCAGAGACATCTGTCGATGAAAATCTTTGGTTCAGGATCGCACTATGAAACACGACTGCCAAATTGGATCTTTGGGGACCAAAGGGTCTCTGAGTCTGTTGAAGAAATCAGAAGGTCAGATACAAACATACCCAGAATTAATCTGCGGGGGGGATTAGGCAAGCATTCACAGATGGACATGTCCAATTTGATCAACCAAATTAGTCATGTGGAACAGCCACATGACTAATTTGGCAGATTTCCGCAGCAGAATCTTTCAACTTTGTTTTTCCAGGAAATAGGGTCATGTTCTAAATGTAGTTTGAGATACATGATAGTGCTATTCTCAAAGTACCAGCACTTTCAGAGCAATATTGTTGATATATTCAGACACTCTCTTTAATAACCCTGCAACTCTTCATTCTGCTGTTGTCCATCGTGTTTTGACACAACAACATAGAGCTACAGGCATGTGAAAAAGAAAGGTTTCCTAGGACCCTATGTAGTCATATGAAAAACTAATTACACCACATGATTGAACGTAAAACCAACTTTAGCAGCAGTAACTTGAAGTAATGGTTTTCTGTCTCTCACATCATTGGAGGAACTTTAGCCCACTCTTCTTTACAATGTCGCTTCAGTTCATTGAGGCTTGCAAGCATTTGTTTATACACAGCTCTCTTAAAGTCACTTAGTGCCATTGAGCAAGCTGTTCCTCTTAAATTCAAAAGGCATTTTGCCTCAATCAGAGCCAGAGTTTTTAAAGGGGTTAGAACAACCCCTGAGTGCTCCGTCTGGCTTTGGCTCCAACGGAAATGGTTCGGCAGCACCAGAGGAGACATTGAATCCCCTGTGATCCCTCTGGAGGAAGGAGGAGAGTTGGGTACCCAGAGGCACATATACAATGGCTCAGGTGAAACCTCTGTGCCGGGCTTTGAATAAGGTTCTTATGCCAGATGGGACCTAGCACTTGCCTCTATGAGCACCAGGTTGACCACCCATCAGCTCTTGGAAGAGATCATCGGAAGTAAACTTATTTTGGGTTAGAGGCAGTGGGGGTCATCTGGCTGGGGGCGAAACCTTGGTGGAAGCCTTGGGAGACCTGCGCGCAGGCCACAGTGTTGTAACTACAGGGGGACTACCTTCATCACCAACCCCCGCCAGCGGACCGCACCCGACTGGTAACCTGTCCAGGATGTACGCTGGCCTTCAGCAAGCAGTAGGTTTAATGCTGAGGTTTCACTGAGGGCAGCAATGGCTCACTTGGGAGCCGGAGGGTTGCTGAGGCCCACCGGCTCAAGACCTGGTGGCCATCCAACACCTGCTGGTTCGAGACCCTGCCGCGTGTAATAGTGTGTGGATATCTGTAGGAGTGTCAGCAATTCGAATTTCCCCAGCTGGAGATTAATAAAGTGGTTTGTTTTTATTGTTTGAAACAGCAGTGTTTTGTAAGATAAAGAAAAGTGGGAACAGTACAGAATCACAATAGTCCCTAGTTATGCAGTGTCACCCCTACTGTCACAGGAGGCGCACAAGCGCTGAAAGTGAAATTCCATTTCTGATTTGATGTTTGCCCTGTAGACTGTTTTAAAATGCAGTGCAACAATCAGAATTGGAAGGGGGTACATTTTTATCCAAACTGGGGACAAAAGAATAATATAGCGGGGACATGTAGACCAGAGGGGGGAATCCCCCCGGCAAATCACACCCTGGTTATAGTAAGGAACAGTAGATAGTCGTAGCCACCGAACCAACTGATGGTCTGAACTTCCAGGTAAATTTATAAACAAACTGACTTCAATGTAGTTATTGTTTCACAAATGAAAAAGAGGTCAAAACTGAAATCCAGATATCCTAAATTTTAATGTGTAAATTGTAGCTATGTAACCAGACGACTATTTCTTTCACCACAATGAATTTTCATTTCTTTAAAAACTATAATTTCATTTGTTTCCATCTGACGTTGCTAGGACTTTATTATATTTTTCAGATCACGGAAGAAATGCTTTCGTGGTACAAAAAGCCGACACGTGGCATCAGCGAGGCTGTTATTTGGCGGCGTGGATGCGTCAGTTCATCCTGTTCTTTGACACGTTTGCTCATGACATAACTGCAACCATTAAAAACGTACGCCATGAAGGTGGGACTGTCTGTCTAAACCTCCAGACTAACACTCAGTAACGCTCCTGTTTGTTCGCATTTGTCAGAACGCCCTTCATTGTCTCTAGCCAGTTACCCCCGGGTTTCTGGACGCTGTCTGCACGCTGTCTAACAAAGGACAGGGAAGCAGTGCGTCTCGGTATTTGCCATGTCACGTCCCTCACAAAGACGCCGCGTCTCACCTGGAAATAAACAAAGTGGTTGCGGACGGCTTTGAGGACGGAGAAATACGCTGGGTTGTAAAGTCACCCTGAATTACAAAGGTGGGTGAGATAAGCGAAGTGACAGGAGAGCCTGACGTTGTAAGGTGGGATAAGAGGCAGGGAAAGAGGAGAAAACCAGACAGGACTGTGTGAACAGAATCAAAGGACGGGTGGACTCTAAAGCAGGAGAAGTGATGGAGACTGAAGGAGACACTTGAGTGATGAAGGGACAGATTTCAAGACTACTAGAAAAGACAGCGGGCTGTCACAGAAGGAGCACATCGGCAGCTAATCTTCACTTAAGCTCTGAAGCTATCAGAGGAAAGAAGACAGCAGTGATTTGTCTTAGAGGTCAGAATGTGGTCTAATCTATTTTAACAAGGACTGAAGAGAAATACTGGGCAAAAAAAAGTGTTACAGATGCAGATTAGACACTGAACCTTGGCATGGTGGAGTTGGCTGTCAGACATCAAGCTAGTTAGAGGAGCACAGTTCTGTCAGCTGGGCAAGCAGACAACTTCGTGTGATTATACTTTGTTAAAACTGTTAAAAATTAACATTAACCCTGTGAGGTCTAAATCATCATGGGGATGACTCTAACCCTATGCTACCTTAATATGTACATAAAACATACCAACAAAAATATTGGGACACACGTCTAAATCATTGAATTAAGGTGTTTCATTCAGTCCCATTGCCAAAGGTGTATAAATGGAGCACCAGTCTGCCTTTACAAACATCTTGGGGGGCAGCAGTAGTTCAGTGCATTGGAGGGCTCACTTGGGAACCAGAGGGTTGCTGAGGGCCGCCGGCTCAAGACCCGCCTGGACCTGGAGCCAGCGGTCATACAAGACCTGCCGTTTCAAGACCTGCCCTGGACCCATATGTGTTGAGGAGGACCAGAGGCCAGAGAGCCGTCACACCCCGAATATTGCCGAGGTGCCTTTGAGCAAGGCACCGAACCCTCCACATTGCTCCCTGGCGCCTGCAATGGCAGCCTTGCTCACCGACCTCCCTCACTGCATGCTGCATGTTAAAGTTGCGTGCATTCTATCTGTAGGAGTGTCAGGGGTTCAAATTTCCCCAGCTGGGGATCAATAAAGTTGTTTGTTGTTTGTTTGTTGTTGTTGTGAAAGAACGGGTGGTTCTAAAAAGCTCACTGAATCCCAGCGCGGTGTTGTAATAGGATCCCACTATTGCAGCAAGTCAGGTTGTGAGACTTCTTCCATCCTAGATATTCCACTGTCTATTGGATGTAGTATTATTGCAAAGTGGAAATGTTTAGTAACCCCAGCGTCTCAGCTATCGAGTGACAGACCATGTAAAGTTACAGAGTGGGGTCACGGAGTGCTGAGGTGCACGGTGTATAAACATCACCAGCGCTCTGCTGAGCCAATAACTGCAGAGATCCAAGCCTAGCATTAACAGCAGCTCAAGAACCGTGCACTGGCAGCTTCAGGGCATGGGTTTTACGTGGCGGAGCGGCTTCATGCAAGCCTTACTTCACAAAGGACAATGTCAAGTCTCGGGCAGAGTGGTGTAAAGCACGCTGCCTCACTGCACTGTGCCAACTGCAAAGTTTGGTGGAAGAGGGCTAATGCTATGGGGTTGTTTCTCTGGGGTCGGACTGGACCCCTTAGTTCCAGTGAAGGGAAATCTTGATGCTTCATCTTACTAAGATACATTCAGACATTTCTGTGCTTCCAATTTTGTTGAAACAGTGTGGGGAAGGCCATTTTCTTTACTTAGGTTGACCAGAACACCAGTGACCCCTGTGTCCATCTAGTGGGTCTCTGTGGGGATTACAGATAGAAAGAGAACAGAAAGGAAGATGCTGTCCAAGTTAAGGACAATATTGGACAGTCCTTCACACCCTCTCCACGATATGCTCCACAGAACATCACAGGAAATCATTCTGACCTGTGGACTGATGTCCAGGCATCATAGCCCAGGGAGGAGTTACAGAGTTATCAAACTCCTATTGCTGAATCATGTTTATCGTGTATACAGTATGGTTTAACTTTGGAGTTAACCCCCCCTGGATTAATGAAGTATTATGATTCTGAAATCAGAGGCGACAGGACTTATGTTGCGATGAATGGCTCTCAGTGTCATTGAAGCAGTTTGGGATCATCTTGACCGAGAATGGAACACAAAGCAGCCAACACAGAAGAGGTTTGGAACGTCCTTCAAGAAGACTGGAGGACTATTCCTGATGAGTGCTTCAAGAAAAGAGAAGAAAGCTTGGCTAAGAGAGTTCAGGTTGTGTTCAAGAATACAATATTGACTTTGAAGCTCATTAGAATTGTACTCACTATTGTTGCCTTATGTGCTGTATTTCCATTTTATATTTGTATGTTTCAATCCCATTTTCCCAAGAAAATGTAAAGAAATAAGACTTTTTTCACAGTTAGTGTACATTATGTAGGTCATTACTAAAGTGCAAATAAAAGTGGTCCAAGTATGGAGCCTTTTGGGACCCCTGCAGGGCATCCCAGGTAAGGTTTGATATCATCAATACGTGGATATACTTATGGGTCAACCGTGGATTCCGTGGATTCAACCCATGTCATGGAAAAGTAAAAAGAGCCAGTTCATGCAAAAGGAGTTGATGATTGATAGTATCAAATGCCTTCTTTAAATTTAAAAAGACAGCACCAACACAAACATATCTATCGAACAGGCATTTCATCTTTTCTAAAATAGCAAAGTTTGCTGAGTCTGCAGAATGTTGGGTTCAGAATCCAAACTGCACTAAAGGGGTGTAGCCTTTGTGTAGACGGTCAGTCAGTAATCTGACCACCCACTTTTCTGCTACCTTAGATATTACAGGGGGAGACTACTTATTGGTTGATAATTGGTCAATTTGTTTTTTCCCTTGATTTAAAAATTGGGGTAACAGAAGCAACCTTCTAAGCTGATGGGACATCTTTTCTCCTAAAGGATTAATAACCAAATATGTAATTGGGCATTCTAAATAATCTTTGTGCAATGTTAAGAAACAAATATAAACACCATACACGTCCTTAGTCTGCCACTACTTTGCACCAAAATCACAAAAAAAAAAAAAATTAGAGCGTTTGATCAGAATAAAATACAGTGTAGAAACTTGTGTAGAAATGATTTTCAGGTTCAGTCCTCCACCCTCACTGAGAATCATTACTGTCACGGTTCACTGGAGGGAACTCAAATGCAGAGCATGCCAGCAGTAAAAGTTTAGAGACTTTAAGGTACACCAAGAGTTGAACGGTATTTTTCAAAGGAATGTGCAAAAGGTATAATGCAAGGTGGTGGGTGGCTGGGGCTGTGAGAGGGAATGCTCCAAAGTTAAACAGTCCTTCCATGGTTAAGCACACAGAGAGTCTAGAGAATCTGAAGCAGTAATTCAGAGTCTGAGGTTTTACATGAGAGTGGATCAGGCAGATCTTACAGGCAAGTCCAGGCAGGCACACTGGAAGCACTGGAAGAAGCAGCTGACGCTCTAGAAAGAAAGAATAGGGGGAATTACAAGCCAACACATTCTTTTTTAGTTGTAATAAATACACACTTATGCATGCAAAACACATAGCAGAACCAGAAACATGCAGTGTTGAAAGAGGTGCAGAACAAAGTAGCCCATTACAGGTGCCAACAGGCAGCTTACAGCATTGTGGATGATCCCACACACCCCTCACACACACTCTTCACCCTCCTGCCATCCAGAAAGAGGTACCGGTGCATTCGGGCCCTCACAACCAGACTGTCCAACAGTTTCTTCCCTCAAGCCATCAGGCTCCTCAATAACCCAGGACTGAACTACACAAGAGTCCCCCTCACACTCACCCACACACACAAACCCAGAACTGCAGGACTGTAAACCACTCTCTCTCTCTCTCTCTCTCTCTCTCTCTCTCTGACTTACACACATAATCTGCACTACCTCAGTTGCTGTTATGG
>VUQH01089239.1:18736-39405 GCA_015106775.1 Etroplus canarensis | reverse complement strand
CCTTCAGGTTTGAGAAAACATAAACAAATAAGTCAGACAATAATTAACAATAACGCTTGTAAGTTCTGGTATCTTGGGGAGGGACGGGGTGGCAACATTGTATGTTTGTGTGTTTATCTGTCCGAAAAATTATAAAAATACTTGGATATAATTTTTCATGGAGCTTCTGTGTTTTTTGACAAACACCACATCATACCAACCCAAACAGAAAATACTTACTTTTTATAATTATATTTCTAATCTGGTCATGAGACTTCATTGATAATACTATTCAGCAAAGGAATTTTTGAATCTCTGTGGCAACACACACTGTCACTGTATACAGTTAATGCACATTGTGAAGCATGACTACATTAAATCCCTTCACTTCAAGTTTCAATAATTTATTTTTATGCCTACATATGTTATGAGTTCAATCTGAATCGAACCTGGATCTATCCATGTGTATTAACATTCAAGCAGTCTGAAAGAATCCTTTCTGTCCATGTTGACTTCCTGCTTAAAAAATTAATATGCAAGAAAAATTTAGCATTTTTGTTTCCACCATGTATTTTTAAACTGACTTGGGTAGTTATCAGCCTTCTAGCACAGATTAGCTTGCTTAGTTACATACTGCAGGTGCATCTGTGATGCAGTTATAAACCAGTAGAGTCTTATTCTGGATAACAAAAAAAGACAACAAAAACTGGACAGCCACACCCTTTAGAATACATTTTAGTACAAACAAATGCTGGACAAGATTGAATAAGACCCATATGGCTCACAATTTGAGGCAGTAAGTTTTTGAAAAAAAATCACCTGCTGTATAGCTGCTATAAGTGAAATTTGGCTGTACAGACCAAAGCAGTTTTCTCATACCCAGCTTTTAACATCTGCTGTAAAGTTGGGCATTTTGAAAGGGCCAGCCCCAAGTGGGCATTCAAGGACCTGCAGTTTTTGGAATTTTGGCTTTTTGAAGTTTAGTTTCACTTTTTTTTTTAGGTTTTTCTTTGAGCAGAACACTTTAAATTCCAGGAAGATGAGCTTTTTTTCTAACTGTGCTGTGTCCTGTGAAACCAACCTTCCTTCTAAAAAGTACAAATGGAATCACTGTATATCTTCTTCTTCTGGTTGTTCCTCTATCTCCCTATCCACCCTATCCATTGCATCCTCTTCCCTCACTCCAACCCCTCCTTCACTACATCCATGAACCTTCTCTGTTGTCTTCCTCTTCTCCTCCTGCCTGGGAGCTTCATCTTCAACATCCTTTGTCCAATATATCCACTATCCCTCCTCTGAACATGTCCAAACCACTCATACTAAGCTGTCCCTCTGATGGACTCATTTCTAATCCTGTCCATCCTGGTTGCTCCTAGTGGAAAACTCAACTCAACTCTTTAATTCTGCCACCTCCGGCTTCGCCTGCTGTCCTTTCATCAGAGCCACTGTCTCCAAACCATACATCATGGCAGGCCTCACTACCATATTATAAAACTTCTCTTTCATTCTTGATGCTATCCCTCTGTCACAAAGCACCCCTGACACCCACTCCACCCTGCCTGCACTCTCTTCTTCACCTTTCTTGTGCTCTGTCTGTTGTTTTGGATGGTTAATCCCAGGTATTTAAACTCACTGTAAATAAAGCACAGCAGTCTACCTAATTTTGTTTAATTTTACTGCCAACTCATTAAAAAAAATCTCATTATTCATTACTTGAAACAGGCTCTAACAGGTACTTTGGCTTCCAAATATGCCATTGTCATTTCAGTGTTGTTACAGTTTGCAGGAGGGAGGACCCAAATGAAGGACTTTAGGAAACAGAAAAAAATTTTTATTAGGTTGAATGCAGAGTCCAAAGTATAAAATCCACAAAGGGAAAATAAACAGAAATCCAAAGGCTCCAGGGGGGAAAACTGGCAGCACATTAGTGAGGTTACGCAGATGCTTTGACAATGGACAAAGCATAGACAGGACTGTATGTACTTTTAGGGCTAACTGGGGAAGTGGAAACAAGAGGGGAACAAGACACAGCAGAAAGACAGAAAGAAAGTGAAACGTAAACAAGACACATGAGGCACTAAGTAATAAAATAACTAAACCAAACATAGAGACATGAAAACTCACACTCACCAAGATACAAGTGGCACTGTGGAGGCTAGAACAATAAATCAAAGTGCAAAGCAAATATAAAGAGCTAAACTCAAATAACAAACTCCATAAACACTAAACCAAAACTCAAATACAACTACTGGAATAATAATGGAAAATAAAAAGGAATCAAACTAATTCTAACAACTAGAAGAAAAAACAGAACAATAGTGATATCAAACGGAAAATACCAAATAATAAAAAAAGAAAAAGCTCTAAATCAACCCCAAAAGGCCTGAAACCACAACCAGGAACTGTAACAGTTATAATCAATTACATTTTCTCATCAGCAGCTGATAATTTCTCATACACTATATGGACTTCCATGGCTGTGCACCTGCCTTACATCACCACGCAGAATGCCAAGCATCAGATGGAGTGGTTTAAAGTGCGGAAAGGACTCTGGAGCAATGGAAACGTGTTCTGTGCAGTGACGAATCATGTTTTTCTGAGTCTGGGTTTGGTGGATGCCAGGAGTATGTAACCTGCCTGACAACACTGCACCAACTGAAAAGTTCATTCTTTGGGATGAAGTAGAATAGAGATTGTGAGACAGGCTGTCTCATCCAACATCAATGTCTGACCTAAATGCTCTTCTGGATGAATGGGCAAAAATTCCCACAGACACATCCCAAAATCTTATAGAAAGCCTTCTCAGAAGAGTGGAAGCTATTATAGCTATAGATTTAGAATGGGAGGTCATAAAAGCCCCTACTGGTGTAATGTGTAGGTTGTCCGATACTTTTGTCTATTAAGTGTATGTGCTTGTGTCACATTATCCACCACATGGTGGTGACTTACAGGGTCCCATAGCAAAAGTTACATTAATTTGGGGCTATGAATACTGCATTATTTAGTGTTATTTTGACATACTGATTGGACAGAAAAAAAATTACTTATCAGAATTTGAATGTGGCAGGCATAACATACCATGCAGTATTGGTTATTTAACCAGGAGACAGCTCCGATTCTCTTTTAAGTAGGAAAAACTAAAGCAACACCGATGCCTGCTGTGTTGGTGTACCCAAGAACATCGGCTAGGATTACATATATACACCTCAGTAAGAAATGTATCTAGCATGTATTTTGAGCAAACACAAATGTATAGTAATCCCATATTTGAGTACGAGACATTTGCATTTGTTAAAAATTCATTTTTAATATGTAACACATTTGGTTTTCCTCTGCTGTGTTGGTGGTAAATTATCTATAGGATTCATTGTGTGACCATGACGATAACAAGGAAATCAGGGGAGAATGTCTCATAAAAAGCAATAGCCGGGAATTTAAAAAAGACTCTATTCTGTTTTTTTTTTTTTTAATTATTTTTAACAATCGAGGTGCATATAACTGTTTGACTTTATAGGTCACACACACTTGTGCCGATACACAGTTGGACCACTGCAGTATTACAGTTTATGCATATATTTAATGAAGAAACACGTTTTCAATAAACTTGAGTGAATGTCACACTTATGTATGCATGCGCTGGTACTGCACACACACACACACACACACACACTAATACACACAGAGCCATTTTCCTTTCCCTTTAAAAAAAAACTGCACAGAGTCACTCTAACATTTTTTTCTTCTTTCCAGCTTAACACACACACAGAAAATACAGGACTCCAGTTTAGACAGACACAAACAGCTGGAGCAGGTGTCATGTACCTTTCTGCTCTCTCTCTCTCTCTCTCTCTCTCTCTCTCTCTCTCTCAGTATGTCATTACTGAGGTTGATGTAGTCACAGCTGTCATTTGCAGCCTGTGCATGTGTGTGTGTGTTGATAGGCATCATAGGCTCACTGGATAACTACTCATGGCTTGCAGAAATCATTTGAGTTGTCCGGTCAAAGAGGGCATCTGCCATCCAACCACTCTCCTTTTCTCTGCAGGAGAGTACTCACAACAGTTTAGGAGACTGTGGGGTTTCTTCCTCATGACTGCATCCAGCATTTAGGCTGCTTATGGATTTTTAAATAGTAGAGTGTTGCGCCCGTAGCTCAAAATAAGAAGGTTTAAAAATTTTAAGCCTAAACTTGCACTTTCTTGGCGAGTTAGGGGAGATGCTTGGCTGTTTAAATCCTCTGGGTTGCTTATGGAGAAAACAGTGATGTGGTCTAGGGAGTGCTAAACTACAGTGTCAGCTGCAGTCAGTGATCATCATTCTGTGATAATCACCACTCTGTCAGATTGCAAGGTATCAAATCATGGTTTTTCTTTGTCCTGTTGCTACATCAAGATGTGCAGCATACATTTATGTTGTAAAGATATAAAAAGGCAAATAAACTCTATATCTGCAAGTGGCGACTAAAATAAAATGCATCTCCTCTTTATATTCTCACTTAAAAATCAACATGTCCTTGGTGTGCCCTTCACATTCTCCACTTTAGATCATGCAAAATGTATTAATTATTGCAGTTAAAGGCTGATGGAGCTGACATAAAATGCTTTGGACCAAGATGAAAATGGCAGGCATCTTACATGTGTAACAGCTTTATGGGCCATGTGACAGCATGCATGCATGGGGGCCAAGGTGCCTGCAATATGGAGAAGTGCTTCATTAAGCGTGGCCAATATGCACTGTGTGTGTGTTTACGTGCGTGGGTGCAAAAGTAAATATCAGCATATCTTTCCAAAACCAAGACTGGCCACAGCACAATGAAACAAGCGCGCAGATGTCAAGGGGACTAAAAAAAATGCGCTATGCGTAAAAGCATTAGCGGAGCATTTATGATAAGGACGCAAAAACATGGCACAAGACAGATTAGGAATAAGACGCACAGGAGCCAATGGAGATAATCCTGTTATCTTGTTGGACGTAAAATGCCAGTGTGAAGCATCCTCACAGACGAGGATGAACTGAGTGTGAACTAACGCTGCGGATTTACGGATAGAGAAGGGGGGGAGGCAATCAATATTGGCAAACCTGAGGCAAACACTGTTGTTCTTGACCTTAAGGGACATCCACGCGGTTTACCGCAATGTCACCGGTGGTCTTCATACTACATTCATTGCGAGCCCACACACGCGCGCACGCACCGTGTTCTGTTTGACACCAGTTCGATGCCCCCCCGCCAATGACATTGTTTCACCTTTGAGAATCCCCTATCAGTACTAACACCGCGTCTCTGATACATAGGACGGTTCTGATGGATGGTCGCCGTCAGGCTGGGGAGAAAGGAATCTGGGTCTCTGCTCGTTGAGGGTCTGGGATACCGGGTGCCTGTGGAGACGCACGCCGGTCATCACCTTTTAGCCAGAGCGCGTATATCATTACGCACGGCAGGAATGCGCGCATGTACACACACAGACACAGGAGACACACGGATAACTAAAATAAATAAATAAATAAATAAATAAATAAAAAAAACACAAGCTCAACTAAAAAGACAACAAAAGAAGACTTACAGAATGAACCTGCGCTCTGCGGGCTCCCCTGTGATATTTCCGTTACTCTGGTTTTAACGGAATCCTCAGATGCCGTGGTCGCAGTCCACGTCTCTGCAAATGTACCAGAGGATCACATAGAGGATGAGGAGAATGGCGAAGATGAAGAGCGCTACTAGGATGGCCTTGGTCACCGGAGAGATGAGCGACTGCATGTCAGGGGCAGGAGCCGGGCAGAGCGGCGTGCGGCTCCGCGTCCGTCCGTCCTCAGTCTGCTCTCCTCCTCCTCCTCCTCTCCTCCTCCTCTCCGCCGCTCCGGTGGCAACTGTTGAGGACGGAGCCCGGGGCTTTGCTGCGCGCCGGCGCGCACATTTATAGCCCGACCGACGCGCACGCACACGCGCCCAGCCTCATGCGCCGGCGATCCAGGCGCGCGACGCGTGGGGGGCTTCCCTCGCTAGAAGCGGCGCAGCGGTAGCGGGCCGTCTCTCTCCCCGGATCCCTGCCCAGTCGAGGGGAGACGGGGGCGAGAGCGATGACACCCGCGCTCCCTTCAAACGGGGCTGCAGCAGCCTGTGGAAAACAAAAAAAACACGCGAGATTAATTGTTTTTTAAAGCGAAAAAACTCCGCACAGACGTTTACAGACACGCGATGGAAACGTCCAAGTTGCGCGTCGAGCTGCCGCACTTGTCGGCAAACAGGCTGATTAGTATGCAACACGGCGGTATGCGAGTGTGTGCGTGTGTTTGTGTGTGTGAGAGAGAGATGGCTGGGCATGACAGGCTATCATCTTATCACGACCCTCCGTACCCTTTATTGGCAAAGTCAGCGGAAGGATTAAAAGATGTTAATACACCCGTTTCCACTTGATGCGCGCTTATTGCTGTTTTCTTGTATTACTAATTAGACCGGGATATGTGTTGCGCACCCTTTTAGGAAGAACTAATCCCATCATAAAAAGCGGGTGATCTTTAAATGTCATTAACAGCACTTGCCACGTATATTATATCATATTATATTAAGACAAGGTTAGAATTGGTGAGGTTAGAAGAGATTTGGGAACTAACGCATAAATAAAACACATATTACAGGAAAATCAAGAAAAATCGGCTCCGTTTGTTGCCAGTTTCTCCTAAGTGGGGGGTGTATTATTCACAACTATCACACACAAGACGTGAATGTATTAAAGCTGCTTTTTTAATGCAAGCAACAGTTTATAACCCCAAAGAAGGTCGTGATTTTCCGCGTGGTTTTCTATCACACGCCATTTAAAGACATAACATCTTTGGAGTTTAAAGGCTTAGAGCAACGGTGAGAACCACGTCTAGAAATAGCCGACAACAATTAGGCTATTAAGGCATCCCTGATGAACATTTAGGCTATGGAAGTAGGGCGCTTAAAGGACACGATCAGCGGCGTGATGAGGAGCGCAGCGTTCGCCTCGCCTACCAACGTTCGCCGCTGGATGGCGACAGATTTAAAGTTGCACACCTTGATGGAATTGTGATGGTGTATTTGATTATTCCGCACACCATCGTTGCACTGTAGTCCGGGATAACAATCATGACAGCCGAGCGGGCTTAAGACGCGCAGGTAAGGAGAGAACAATGCAGCGGTTTAACGGTCTCTCTGTCAGGTGTGAAAGCCATTTGCGGCGTATTGTGGTTTGTCGGGAGTCGAGAGCAGGACGGTTAGCGAACGTTAGCAGGCAATAACACTGTGGCCTATTTAGGAAGCGCTAAAGCCAGCTAGCCCTGCTAATAAGTTTGGTGAAAATGTGTAAGCGAAAGTTGTGTTTTGCGTCACGCATGTCGCCTAATGCGAGCTAAAATTTTACTGCCGGGCGTTACACGTAAGAAGACACCGCTGCTACGAAGATGCGGTGTCAGTTGAATCTTGCAGGGAAAGAGAGACTAATGTTTGCGGCAACTTGCTAGCGGCTAGCTCAGTAGCTTCAAACAGGCCATAAATGTTCGCCAAGTAGGTGCGAACATAGCGCTACTTCCAGGTGCGCCCTTCAAAGTAAAAGCTCTACTGAAGCGCTATTGACGGCGCTTCTTTACGTGAAGCTGCATGGTATTTTTTAACCCTTGTCCCACATCTTGACAAGATGTAATTTTATGAGGTTTGTCACAAAGTCATAAGCTACACACACAATGAAAAGTTCCAACCAGAGAGACACGTGTAGTCACCCTATCCAGAGGTCGGACATCTCTGCCTTTACGTTTTTATAATGAAAGCATGAATATTAAGTAGAAAGTTGCAAATCAGTGTAAATCACTGAGAAGTTCAGACTCTTTTTAAGGTGCTCATCAAGCTCCCACAAATTTCATCTCAGCACTCCTGGAAATAACACTAGTAAGAGTAGTTAGATTTTATTATTTTCTGACATCCTTCACAGTATAGTGTGCTTTGGGAAATGAGTTTTGAGCTCTGTCCAGTGTTTTGGAGTTCAGGACAGCACCCATTCTAAACATGGCTTGAACAGGATGGCTGCTTCCTCTTTGAAGACTACACATCTGTAGTCTTCTGTAGCATCAGTACCTGATGCCCTCTGTTGATTCTGCACCCTGAAGGGAGGGTTGTTCTTCTTCATTTGCCTGCTCCCATTAGCGGTCACCACAGTGGATCATCTACCTCCATCTCACCCTATCCCCCTTGCATCCTCTTCTGTCACACCAACCCTCTGCATGTCCTCCTGAACTATGTCCATGAACCTTCTCAGTGGTCTTCCTCTTCTCCTCCTGCCTGGTAGCTCCATCCCCCTCTCTACTTCCTTTGTCTTTGGCCAACACTAGCATAGTTTCACTGGCACCCTGTTGGCACCTGAGCCAGCCATTGTGAACCCAGGCCTCAACCGATCCAGTATGAAGTCGTATTATGAATCAGCATATTTGATTTGGTATAAAATTTTACACCAACCTCCTGAAAAACCCTCCCCATTTACCCAGGCTTGGAACCAGCACTAGGAGTACACTCACTAGAAGTCTGTGTACAAGTATGAGATATTTCAGAATTATTAACCTCCATCTGTCCGTCTGTCTTTTTCTGCTTATGCAATTCAGGTTTAAGAGAGGCTGGAGCCTATCTCACCTGCCATGGGGTGAGAGGCAGGGTACACCCTGGATAGGTTGCCAGTCTATTGCAGGGCTAACACGAAGAGACAGACAACACTTCATGCTTGCATTCACATTTACAGCTAATTTGGAATCACCAGTTAACCTAACCCCACATATGTCTTTGGACTGCGGTAGAAAGCCAGGATACCCAGCAAGAATCCACACAGGCATAGAGAGAGCATGCAAACTCCACACAGAAGGGCCTCAGCTGGCTGGTGGAGTGAAACCCAGGGCCTTCTCACTGTGAGGCAACGGTGCTACCACCTACCGTTACCATCCTATTTTTTGCCTTATCGTTATTAACCTTACATACATTATTAGTCTTTAATTACAGTTATGAGGTATATAAGAATCAAGCCTGTGTACATTATAATCATTGATGTTTTAATAAGATTTAAGCCTATATACATTACAACAGCTGTCTATGTACAGATAACTGTGATATTTAGAGACCACAGCTAGGGGGACTCGGGACCACTTAAGTCTGTGTGTTTACGTCCCCAGTAGTCAGGTTCTTTAGTTAATGAAATATTCAAAGTTTTTTCGAGGCTACACGTATTTCCTAACTGGAGAATGTAAAGAATCATATAAACCAATGATAATAAAATGTGGAGTATAAATAACCATTGTTCATGTCCACATTTGTATTCATCTGGTTGTTTGTCAGAGCGATAGGAAGCTGCTGGAGATGACAAAAAGAGCCACAGATTCGAGACTCCTAGTTTAGCCAGAGTATCAAAATCAGAGTAAAGTGATTCTGCATTATTATTTAGAGAAAAATCATCATTACTCGTTTTGTTTCATCCGTGAAAGCGATAGGTGCTTAGTGTATATTTCGCCATTTAATTTGAAGCGCTGAGGAAGCTTTATTTTGAAGACGCGACCACCTCTCTTCCTGCGTTTTCTCCAGCTGTTGTTTTGAGTGTTTGAACAGGTTTGACGAGCGCGGCTAGCTAGCTGGCTAGGCAGAGACTCAAGCCACTTAATCAAAGTGACAGAGTGAGTGTGTTAACATATGGTAACAAGTGGCGGTCGGTGTGTGTTTAAACCCTGACAGATGTTTACTTGCCCTGCTGTCGTTCACGTTACATTTTCACCAGTATCAAACCTGTAACCAAACGGCGCACAAGTGTTACCGGAGCTCGCTTTTTGTCATGTTAAGATCAAATAATATGCAAGGTTAGTCAGCCATCTAATTAGATAGCTGTATGTAACGCTGAGAGAGGGTAACACCAGAGTAATACAACATTAAAATGTGTTGTGCCAGCTGTTGCTGCATCTACTGCGAGATAATATAATTAAACTGTTGTGTAAACGAAATACAGAGAGAAGAGTAATAAAAGTCAGTAGAACTAAGATAGAATAAACATGTGTGGATGAGGCGGAGGCAGGCGAATATGTAAGAAATAGAGGGAGTAAAGGTGGATGAGTTCAGATACCTGTGGTCAGCTTTACAAAGCAACTGACAGTGCACAAAAGAGGTGAAGAAGAGAGTTCAGACAGGGTGGAGCTGGTGATTTGTGACAGAAGGATAGCAGCAAGAGGGAAAAAGGAAGATGGTAGTGAGGCCTGCTATGATGTATGGTTTGGAGACAGTGGCATTAACAAAAAGACAGGAGGGGAGCTGGAGGTGTCAGAATTGAAGATGCTGAGATTTTTGCTGAGAGTGATCAGGATGGACAGAATTAGAAATGAGGAACAGCTCAGGTTGAGCGGTTTGGGGGTGAAGTCAGAGAGGCAAGGCTGAGATGTTTTGGACATGTGCAGAGGAAGGACAATCGCTATACTAGACAAAGGATGTTGAAGACAGAGCTGTCAGGTAGGAGGAAAAGAGGAAGACCACAGAGAAGGTTCATGAATGTATTGAAGAAAGACATGCAGAGGATTGATGTGACAGAAGAGGATAGGGTGAGATGGAAGCAGATGATGTGCTATGACCCTGTGCTGACAAAGTTGACAGTTCACCGAGAAGAGGTATTGTTTGGGCAAATTATGTGAAACTGAGCAAGACCATAAGTTTGAACTAATTTTGTGAGGTAGAAATTACTTTTTAAAAGCTTTGTTAGTTCTTTGTGTATGTTTACTGAATGAAAACCACTGATTTAAAATATACATAGTCCCCCTAACTGTCCTAAAGGCCACCAAACAGATCAGGGGCCTCATATATAAAGAATGGTTTTTAGATTTGATAAAACTAGTTTCGTGATCATTCCCAACAGTATACTAATGTCTAATTCACAAAAGATGAAGTTTCTGATAAACCAGTTTGTGAATCCTGTACCTGTAATCAGTAAAGCTTAAAAATACCAGCACATGTATTGTGATTTCCTCATGTAATGCTATCAGATTTGGTCAGGAATAGCCATGGGCCAAAAGGGACAAGCAAACTTTTTTGTAGAAAGAGTTAATGGTGATGGTTAAGGAGACTGAAGCCAGACAACAAATATTATCCAGTGAACTAAATAGTGGTTAGAAAGAGCCAATCAAGCAGCCTGGAAGTGTGTCCCTGCTGTACTGACTGGGGTGGGGCAGAATTACAGAACTGTAAAGTACTCCACTGGGTTGGGAAATCATTTAAGTCTAGACTTAAGATTTGAGATAAGATCAGTTCCGTGCCATGGTAAGGTTTTTAACGTTCTATTTCTTCATAGGTATACTAAAGTTCATAGGTTGATTTTATAAGTGAGGCCCCAAAGCAAATTTTGTTCACTGCCGGTGTTTAGTACCAGTATGGTTGTTTATTTTTTATTTATTCATATCAGTTTTTGGTTCAGCTGTGTTGGGATTTATAGGGGTGTCATGTTGCACATTAAATGTGCACATGTTCAAAGAAGACCAAATTATAAACTTGCTTAAAAGTTTCTCATTTGCAATGAGTTTTGCAGACATGCTTAAGCCTTGTCCCAGACTAAAGGAAAAATTGAGTGAAGAACTAAGTTGAAAAAGGTTTATAGTCAAGGAGTAGGCTTAATTCATATCTGAGAAGCTGATCCTTGATGTTCACATCAAGGATCACAGTGGGCATAATATCTTTGGGGTTTTGTTGGGTTTTTACATCCTCGCATTTAATCAAATAAACTGAAAGCACAATAACCATCTGTACTGAATATGTTTGATATTTGGTTTTGTAATATTGCCTTGTTGTCTCTCAATTTCTTTGTGATTTTACAGACTGAAGAGCTACTCTATGTAAGATGAACACTGAGGACAAATTGGAAGGCATGCTGCTGAAGTGCAGTAGCGGAGGAATGGATGGAGGAGGGAGAGTTGGCCTGGGCAGCGGAGGAGGACTGGTAGTGATGACCCTTGGCGAACGATCACTGGCAAACCACCCTCTGCTGGCTGAGGATGATGACGATGAAGACGACGACGAGGACTTGACCGGAAGCTCACTGGTTACTCACGACCTGGTCCCTCCAGAACAGCTGATGATGCAGGAAGAGATGACAAAGAATAATGCTGGAAGAGAAGAGGAGGGAGAAGCCGAGGTGGGAGTGCATTTCCCCCTAAACTCTCAAATAAGTTTTCCTGCTTGCTTCATATGCCAGTGAGTTCATGCTGGTTTAGTTGTAGTTCATGCTGTGATAGACTTGTTTCCGTGGATACTACTACAGTGTCCACATGATCAGAGTGAGTTTACTTTTGTGCATTTCATGTGGAGTTTGCATCGAATGGCTCAAAATGTCAAGTAGAAGTTTATCTGAATATTCTTAGAAATCAGTCCAAAACAGGAACCTGTTTTGCTTCTTTAATTTATGACAGCGATTTTAAGTGTATGAATGTTATAAGTAGAACCACTGTGAGGGATCACCGTGTTCACCCTATTTGTCCTGGTGCTCTGAAACAACTTGAGGTACACCGGTTCATACTCATTAAAAAAATCATACAGGTGCCTGTAAACTGAGGTAGACATGACCCAGTATGTCAGTTAACTTTGACCTTCTTTTCCACTTGGAATAAAGATATGTAAATCTGAACTTTTAAAGTCCATCTTTTATTCTAAGTATATAGCATCGCAGATAATCTGAACTCACCTAGAGGATCAGTTTGTTTGTTTTTTTTAAATTCTCTTTAGGAGCTTTAAGAGCTGGATTTTTTTTCTGTCTGCAATTGTTATAGCCAGGTTATTTGCAGAAGGCTTCAAAGTGGCTACATACATTTTAAAATGCCTGTCAGATGATCTGAGTGCTTTCCCTGGCCACCTGGCAGATGTAGTCTCAGCATGTTCTAGGTTTTTTTTAGGGCCCAGGGCTTCCCTCCAGTCTGTTATGCCTGAAGCAACTCCATGGTAAGGTGCCCTCACATTGGTTGATTATGCTGTGCTTGCCCAGTTGCACCTGCTTGACCTGGATAAAGTGCTGGCTGGTTGGGTGGCCCTTAAATTAGGTCATGTACCATATTAAATGTCTAAATGACTGTGGTCCTACATTTACAGTTGAGCATCAAGCAGGAACTGAAGTTGTCTGAGCCAGCGGTCTACTTAAAGAAGGACAAAAAGGCAATTAAAGATCTGACGATGTGTCCCAAGAAGAAAAAAAGGAAACAGCGTTCACCAGCAAAGGTGAATTCAGTCTCAGAAATATATATAATTTAAATAGGTAGTGAAAATTAAACGAATGCTGCAACCATATATCTGTGTTCTTTGATTGTAGATTCTCAGCATCAGTGACGATGGGTCATTGGGCATACCAAACCCCAAGTGTCACGTCTGTGCTCACTGTAATGCTGCATTCAGAACAAACTACCATCTACAGAGGCATGTCTTCATTCACACTGGTATGAATTACTTTGATATGTTTCAAAATTACATCAAGTCTTGCTATGAAATAATAGGTCTCGACAATAGGTGGATCTTTTAGTCATTGAAGGAGGACATGCAAAACTAAAGCTGAAAGGTTGTTTTGAACGTTGTGTGAAATGTGACTGATGTTCAGATATGTTACTGAACATCTAGGTGAGAAGCCATTTCAGTGCAGCCAGTGTGACATGCGCTTTATTCAAAAATACCTTCTCCAGAGACATGAGAAGATCCACACTGGTGAGTAATGAACAAAGTTTGGTAAAATTCTCAAGGATTTTTATTATTATTACTTTAGTATTAAATAAATCTTCTTTTTTGTCTTTTTCTTAAGGTGAAAAGCCTTTTCGCTGTGATGAGTGTGGGATGAGGTTCATCCAGAAGTATCACATGGAGAGACACAAGAGGACTCACAGTGGAGAGAAGCCCTACCAATGTGACTACTGTCACCAGGTATATTGCTTTTGTTTGCTTGTAAATTAGTGCATGTGTACGCAAGAAAACAGTAAAATGGACAAACCACTAGCCAGGTATTAAAGCTCATGTGGTTAGCACTGTCACCCCATAGCAAGAAGGTTCTTGTTTTGAATCTCCTGGTCAGCTAGGGCCGTTTTTTGTGGTTTGCATGTGCTCCCTGTGTCTGCGTGGGTTTTCTCTGGGTATACTGGTTTCCTCCCACAGTCCAGACACATACATGTCAGGCTAATTGGTGACTCTGAATTGGTGCCAGCTGTGGATACAAGGTAGATAAAGCACTGAAATGCATAGAATGAATTACTGTTAAAAAGGAGTTCTTCCTTCCCACTGTTGCAAAGTGCCACTCATCGGGGATCCTCTGTTGGCGTTAGGTTTCCGCAGCCAGTGGAAACCTTCAAGATAGGACTTAAGACTTTGCTTTTTAAAAAAGCCTACTGCTAACAGACCGAGCTAGGTTGTTGTTGTTGTTGTTGTTCTTATTTTTTACTATTATTATCTTTGTAAATGTCGATATTGTGCCTGTTTTTATTTTTTTATTCTTGTAGCACTTTGAGATCTGTTTTTCAAATGTAAAGTGCATTATAAATAAAATGTATTATTATTATTATTATTATTATTATTATTATTATGTAGATGTTGTGCTGGTCTGTCACGGTGAAGAGGTAGCTGAGCTCTAAGGCAAAGCTTTCAATTTACCGCTCTGGCTACATTCCTACTGTCAGCTACGGGCATGAGCTTTGGGTAATGACAGGGTTGCTGGACTCACCCTTACAAACAGGGCGAGGAGCTCAGTCATCCAGGAGAGGTTCAGAGTAGAGCCGCTGCCTCCACTTCGAAAGGAGCCAGTTGAGGTGGTTTCAGCATCTGATCAGGATGCCTCCTGGACGCCTCCCGTTTGAGGTGTTTCGGGCACGTCCATCTGGGAGGAGACCCCGAGGAAGACCCGGGACAACCATTCACGCTCACATTCATACCCACGGTCAATTTAGAATGAATCTAAGCCCTCTGCATGTCTTTGGACTGTGGGAGGAAGCTGGACCACCCGGAGAGAACCCACACAAGCACAGAGAGAACATGCAAACTCCACACAGAGGGGTCTAAACTCGCAGGCTACTGGATTCTTGCGGTGAGACAACAGTGCTAACACCCCACCACCCAGCTGCCCCTTCTTTATTATCATTGTACAAAATACGCCACCTTGAAAGGAGTCGGTTGATGTGGTTCCAGCATCTGATCAGGATGCCTCCTGGATGCCTCCCACTTGAGGTGTTTCGAACACGTCCCTCTGGGAGGTGACCCCAGGGCAGACCCAGGACATGCTGGAGAGACTATGTCTCCCAGCTGGTCTGGGGAACCCATTGGTGTCCCCCCCCTGAAGAGCTGGAGGAGGTGGCTGGGCTTCTCTGCTCAAACTGCTGCCTTCTTGACCCGGACCCCCAGAGAAGCAGTAGACGATGGACGGACTGATCAATGACACTGCAGCAACTAAATGTATGTAGGCACATAGACACGGTACAGAGTTTGCAGTGTTGTGTTTGCATGTTCTCCCCGTGCTTGCGTGGGTTCTCTCCGGGTGGTCTAGCTTCCTCCCACAGTCCAAAGACATGCAGAGGGATTAGATTCATTCTAAATTGACTGTGGGCATGAATGTGAGCGTGAATGGTTATTTGTCTTTCTGTGTTGGCTCCGTGACAGACCGGCAACCTGTCCAGGGTATGCCCCGCCTCCTTCACCCTATGGCAGCTGGGATTGGCTCCAGCGCCCCCACTTGCCTGAATTGGATAAGCGGAAAAACATGGATGGATGGATGATAAAGAATCTGCCTTTCTATCCTGAACATTATAGTTTACATTGGCGAATCAGTTTTAGACTTTACTGTTGTGATGGACGTCTTTATTTAATGTTGCCACTTTAATTGCTTGATGATTCAGCGGGCTGCCCCCATATGGCCATTGAGTCTTGTTGCTGCTATCACGTTCAAGAAGAGCTGGTATTTTTCATAAAATAATAAGCTGTCTGACTTTCAACATTTGCTATGTGTTCTGCAGTCTTTTTTAAATAAAATATTGGTTTATGAGACTTGAAAATCATTGCACTGTGTTTTTATTCAACCTTTTTTGGAAGTTCGGTTGTAAAATCGGGACCTGCTGGCACATTCAGTAGAGGCGCTTTTTTGTTTGATTTGAAAAGATTGACGGAGACAGAGGTTAAAAGTTAGAAAAGCGGGAGTCGTTTTACCTGTGTAGCACTTTTTATTTGAACTGTTTTGATTTGATCCAGTTTTTTTTAATTCTGTCTTTTATTTAGACAGAAACAACAAACAAGTGAAAGGAGAGAAAGAGGTAAATCCTCTCTGAGTCCAGCAGCAGCAGCACTCAGGATTATGAACGGCTTAATATAGAAGCTTAGTGACACACACACACACACACACACACACACACACACACACTGCCCTGCATCCTCTCGTCTCTGATCTGATGGAGACACAGTTTCCATCCATCCATCCATCCATCCACTTGCAGTCTGGAACGTAAGTATGTGGACGGTTCCGCTTGTTTTGTGCCTCAGCTCATCCAGTCTGAAGTAAAACAATGAAGCAGCGTTAAAGTCTGAGCTTTAATCTGAGCAGGTTACAGAGAACAGTGTGCAGACACAGACCTTCAACACACGGAGCCCAAAGGATGTGGCACTAAACATAAACAGACGGATAAAGAAAGCTCAGTTACAGCTGGAGAGCTTCACCTCAGACCCATGTGGCTCACCTGACACCTTCAGAGCCAAAGGTTTAAGAAATTCATCTCCATCCAGACTAAAACTGAACACTGCTGACTGTTGGTCCTGCCTGGAACGCTACCTTCTTTATAGTTTTGTTGTGGGAAGCTTTCTTAAAGCTTCAGAGGTCGAAGAGTTGTTCACGGTATGGTCATCCACTGTGAAAACCGTCCTGATTTTCTATCAGTTGTAGGATCACACAGAGAGCTTTCCCCCAGTGGCTCAGCAGCTGGAGCACACACAGATGTTGCATTTATTGAGCATTCAGTTCAACTCAATTTTATTTATATAGCACCAATTCACAACAAAAGTTGCCTCAAGGTGCTTTACAGACCCTACAGTATTAGAGAGAAAACCCCAACAGTCAGATGATCCCCTATAAGCAAGCACTTGGCAACTGTGGGAAGGAAGAACTCCCCTTTTAAAAGAAAGAGACCTAGAGGGGCCTGATAGCTGAAGGCTCAGCCTCCCATTCTACTTTTAAAAACTTTAGGAACCACAACTAGATCTGCACTCTGAGAGCGAAGTGCTCTAATGGGAAAATATGGTACCATGAGGTCTTTAAGATAGGATGGGACCTGATTGTTCAAGACTTTGTAAGTGAGGAGAAGGATTTTAAATTCAATTCTGGATTTAACAGGGAGCCAATGTAGGGGAAATATGATCTCTCTTTCTAGTCCCTGTCAGTGCTCTCACTGCAGCATTATATTCATGACTATAACTACACTTCTTTGCCAGTCTTTTGGGACTTTTTGCAAACCCTTTATACCTACACAACATTCCAGACACTCAGTGATGATGATCAACATGGTCAAAAGCAGGACTCAAATCCAGAAGAATCCTCAGAATCAGTGTTAAACAGAAAATCATTTTTGCTCAGTACTGTGAAAAACCCTAAAACCTGAAAAATCTCATAAATGTAGAATTTGTGCTTTTTTTAAACTGTCATTGCTATGCTGCAGCTGTAATGTAGCGGTTTACACATTCGCCTTGCGAACGAAAAGTCGCTGGTTTAACTCCAGGTGGGGACACAAGCCCCTCTCATCATAGACGGTTGTGTCAGGAAGGGTATCTGGTGTAAAACCTCTGCCATACTGTGTGCCACTGTGGCAACCCCTTGGGGAGAATGCAAGGGAGCAGCCGAAAGGACATTATTGTTGTACTACAGCTGTAAGATGTCCAGCCATGGTGTTGGTCTTCTTATTTTGCTCACAATGTGTTTTATTCTTTGTATATTATAAAAGGACATTCTTCTGAATGGTTGTTGATTAGAAAGCAGTTTAATTTATACTCCCACTCTCTCATTCATGCCCGTTACACCGGCTGGCATGTAGGTCAGCAACAAAGGATGGCCACGCCTGCCTGTTCTGGCCCAGCTTCTGAACGCTTCCCCAGCTGTGATGGAGGGTCTTGAGCGGCCCTTCCGCAGTTCGGCGCCAGGTGTTCTTGGGTCGCCCTCGCTTTGTGCTTTCCCTCTGGTGTTCAGTGGTCGGGGGGCTTGCGTGTCTCAGTGACCCCTAGAGTATGTTGGCGGGAGCTTCATCTCCTGGTAAGTCCACCCAAGCCAGACAGGTGGCAGGGTAGAGGCCTGACGAAGCGCAATCCACCGGTCCTCCAGGTTTGGGGGTTGGACACAGGGCTAATAATCCTGTTCCAGAAAAACACCCCTGTTACAGAAAAGGCAACAGAGGAAATCACGGCCACTGGGTGTGACGGCAATCCAAAGTCATCGCAAGATACTCACATGAATGACAGTGGTGAAAGATGAAAAATTTATACACAGTACTCTAAAATTCACATGTTTTTCCAAGGCTTTGTTCATAAAATCACATTAAGAAACATTTAACGCAAAACAGCAGAAATATGTTAAGTTTGAATTTGATGCCAGCAACATATTCCAAAGAAGTTGCAACGGGGCATGTTTCCTGCTTTTAACAAGACTAAGGCAACCAGTTGCTGCAGTTTTGAAAACCAAATATTTTCTGATTCCTGCTTGACTCGAGCTTTTAGCTGCTCAACAGTTTGTTACATAATATTCCACATGTTTTCAGACAGGTGTGGACAAACAAACAGACCATTTTAGCACCTGGACTCTTTTCCTACAGAGTCGTGCTGGAATATATGAAGAATGCACTTTGCATTATCTTGCTAAAATAAGAAAGACCTGCTCTAAAAAGACATTGTGTCGATGCAGAATATGTATCCTCCAGCAATAATGGTGCCTTTACAGATGTGGAAGTTAAACCTGTGCCACCATATAGTCATTGCAACAGCACCCTGAAGATGGAAAGGTACATATATATAGCTCTTTTCTACTCTGGCTGAGCACGCCCCATTCTCACAGCACTTTATTCTGAGTCTTTGACGATCACACACACTTTGATGGATGCCTCGGGAGCAATTTTGGGTTCACTGTTCTGTCCAAAGATGCTTCAGCATGTGGGCCAGAGAAGCTGGGGATCAAACCAATGACCTTCCAATTAAAAGACAATCCTTTCTACCAACTGAGCCACCTGCCAAGTGGGCCTTCACCTCCTTAGCCTTGGTGACCATGATATCCGAAAGACTTTTGGACTTTTGCTCCCTTGCATACAGAGATTTCTTCAGATTCTCTAAATCTTTTTATGACATTATGTAATGTGGATGAGGAAAGCCCCAAATTTGACAGTGAGAAACATGATCAAATGGTTAAATCATTGACCTCAGTCGAGTTATAAATCCTCCTTTATTTAGTTCTAACAGAGCCTCTCTAGGATGATCTTTTTAGACCCCTAAACCTTTAACCTGATTATGTTTAAGGATGGATGTTGTGAAGAAGGACAAGAGGAGTATCGGTGTGAGGGAAGAGGATGCAGGGCTCAGATGATCCACTGTGGTGACCCCTAACTGGAACAGCCAAAGGAAGAAGCTGCCGGCATCAAATTCAGAATATGTATATCCTCTAACTGGCTGCTTTATTACACACTGCTAGTACCAGGTTGGACCCCGTTTTGCCTTCAGACCTGCCTTGGTCCAACAAGGTGTTCGAGACTTTCCTCAGAGATTTGGCTTCATATGGACATAACAGCATCACACAGTTCCTGCAGAGTGGTCGGCTGCCCAACTATGATGAGACTCTCCTGTTCCATCGCATCCCAAAGGTGCTCTGCTGGACTGAGATCCGGTGACTGTGGAGGCCATTTGATTGGGATTGGGAACTCTTTGTCATGTTCAAGAAACCTGTTTGCTTTAGACATGGTGTGTTGTCCTGCTGAAAGCAGCCATCTGAAGATGGGTACACTGTGGGCATGGTCAGCAACGATACTCTCAGGTAGGCTGTGGCATTTAAATGATGTTCAGGTGGCATATCCCCCACACCACTTCATTCTCCTCTGACCCCGGAGAACTGCTGCTTTTTCAGATCATCCTCTGCAAATCATAGAGCTAGTTGTGCGAGAAAATCCCAGTAGATCAGCAGTTTCTGAAATACACCGACCAGCTCATCTGGCAACAACAACCACTGCATTCAAAGCTGCTTAAATCACCTTTCTTCACCAATCTGACACTCGGTTTGAACTTCAGCAGGCCATCTTGACCATGTCATCGTACCTAAATGCACTGGGTTGCTGCCGTATGATTGGTTAATTGTTGGAAGATCTTCCTTCCCACAGTTTCCAAGTGCTTGCTCATAGGGGACTGTCTGATTGTTGGGGTTTTCTCTTTAATACTGAAGGGTCTTCACCTTACAGTGAAGTAAGCTGGGCCAAGATGGCGGCGTGATGGTAACGCGCGGCCACTCCAGAACCAAGGTGGTGCTTGTTCCCCTGTGATTGTCCATGTTCTGACCCGGTATTCGGGTGTTCGGATAGTGTGGACGCCATGACCTGCCGGGCAGCGTCCGGGAACCAATGTTTTTGGTTTCTGGGGGGAGTATCGTCGCAGGGCTGATGCTGCGGATGGGCGGTTTCTGGGAACTCCGATCTCTGCTTGCTGTGTGGACCGG
>VUQH01089239.1:0-17315 GCA_015106775.1 Etroplus canarensis | reverse complement strand
AATTTTGAAAAGGTCGAAGAAGAAATGCAACAGTAACTGTAGGAACCAAAATCATCCGACGCACCTCTGATCACTTTCTCTTCCTTCACATCACATGTTCTAATGTTTCCTATCATGTCCACCTTCCCTGCACACTGTAAATTCAGTGTGTGTGTGTGTGTGTGTGTGTGTGTGTGTGTGTTGAGCTTCATGTTTCTTTTCCGAGCTGCCGATCCTCTCCCGTCCGCCAACTTCAGCTCCGCACAACACGTACGGCACTGTGCACACTTCTTGAGCCACCCCTCATGTCTCTGTAAGTTGGTTGGAAAAAAGGAAAGAGGCGCCATTATTTACTGGAACGTGTGCAAACAAATAGAAATAGAGGCAAAAACGGAGCTTTTACTATTTTAATCAGCTTGAGAGTCAATATTTGGTACGAGCATTCCTGCGAAAATGGTCGGGAACGGGGACTGGAGCGAAAATGAGTGAAAAAGCGGCCGGTGTCCAAAGGAGAACTTCAAAAGAACTTCAGAAAACCTGGAGAACTATTTCTCAAGACCACTAATAAAAATTACAAAAAAAGTCAGGCTTCTTGAAAGCATAATATTAAAAAAAAGAGACTTTTTTATTTTTAAAAAAGTTTTCACAAGATTCTAAGTAGCCCTGTGAAAAACAAACACCCTTACTGCTGCCATCGGAATTAGGATGATCAGATGCACCTGTTAGTTGATCATCAGTCAGTGTGACCACCTCTAGAAAAGCTGAACTTCTGGTAGTTTGCTGGTCTCGAACATATAAATGTGTGTTAGCACAATCCTTCCAAAATCTTTCCAAGAGTGGAATTTCACTCCAAGGTCAGAGAGGCGTTTCAAAAAACCCAAGAGCGACATCCCAGACTCTACAGGCCTCCGTTAAGCCCCTGTCACACCGTGACGATTTAACCAGCCTGTGCCCACGTATGAAAAAGTCAGCGAATATGCTAGTGTACGTAAAATAAGTTGGTAACTTTTGTATAACTTAAGAGCACGCTGAAGCGTGCTGGTAAGGTCGTAGTACGGTGAGGTTGCTGAAAATTTTTAAACATTAAAAAAATTCCAGCGTATGCCAGCTCATGGCTCATTGGTTCCGCATACGCAGCCATAAATTATAGGTAAGTTATATGATCACTGACCCATGTTCACACATGTTACTTGTAAGTTACGCATAAGTTGGCATATGTGGAGATAATGTCTAGCATATCCAAAACTTATTTCTAACCTATGAGTAACATGCTTTGAACCTATGTGTAACTTATAGTGAACTTATCTCCAACGCATATTGACGTATGTAGACATATGTGACGTGTTCCGGATGACCACAGCACTTAGGGCCCTGTCGCACCATGACGATTTAACAAGCGTATGCCGACGCATTCAAATTCCTCTAAAACGCTGGCATACACAGAACAGTGATGTTGAATGGACATATACACAATGAATTGATAACATATATAGAACGTAATACAGACGAATGCTAGCGTAATGTTGGCATTCACAACTTAAAGCTCATTTATACCACTTCCCTTAAATACAGCGCGTACACAGTTATACGGAAGCTGTATGTTAGAAACACGTTTAGTACAACTGGAACACGTGAAATATGTCTACAAAATGTCAATGTCTGTTAAAGGTAAGTTTGATATATGTTACAAACATGTTTCACATAGGTTATTAATACGTTTTGGGTACGTTAGACGTTATCTCCACGTATTTCAACCTATGACTAACATGAGTCTCCGATGCCTTAACGTACCTGCCACATACGACCCGTGTATGCCTGATGTATGAGCCATACGTTGATGAACGTCCGAAATTTTGTGCATGCTCAAAATTTTCCAGCGACCTCGTCGTACTATGATGTATACCAGCGTACTTCAGCATGGTCTTAACTTATACAAAACTTACCAATACCTTATTTCGACGTACGCCAACGTTTTTGCAGATTTTTTCATACGTGGGCATACGCTTGTTAAATCGTCAAGGTGTGACAGGCGCTTTACCGAACGTTTTCTAAATTACAGCTACCATATAGTGGCGTATTGGCTGAGAATAGGTGTTGGTAGGTGGAGTAGATGCCACTGATGATGCCTGAGAGGCTTTGGAACCTGCAACATCTCTATTGTAGGGTGAGCGTGAGGGTGATGAGGGTGTGGGTGATGATGGTTCCTCCATGCGTCCATGGCCAAGGCAAGGAGACTTCTTGGCAGCATTTTTCAAGTTTTTCTTCGCCATGACAGTGATGTTGTACTACGACAGTGATGTTGATACTGTGAATATGCCAGGACAGAGTATGCATATGTTGTGAACACCGGCAACACGCTAAGCATTCTTTGGTATAAGTTATCTATAAGTTATGAAAACTTTCTATATAAGTTACTAATAAGTTATGTATAATTCCCATAATTTAAAAAAAAATCATAGCTGTGTATGCCAGTGTTTCAGAGAAATTTTAATGCACCGGCATACACTGGTTAAATCATCAGTGTGTGACGGGGCATTAAGATGTTAAATGTTAAAATTCATGACAGTATTATTAGAAAAAGACTGAGCAAGTATGGGTTGTATAGCAGGGTTGCAAAGAGAAAGCCTCTTGTCTCTACAAAGAGCATGGCCGAGATTTGCAAAGTTGCATCTGAGCAAACCACAAGACTTCTGGAACATTGTTCTTTGGACAGACGAGACCAAAGTGGAGATGTCTGAACATAATCCACAGCACCGTGTTTTGTGAAAACCAAGGACAGCATATCAGCGCAAAAACCTCATACCCATTACCAAGCACAGTAATGGAGGGGTGATGATTTGACCTTGGTCAAGGACTTGGGCGCCTTGCAGTCACTGATTCAATCATGAACTCCTCTGTATACCAAAATTTTCTAGAGTCAAATGTGAGGGCATCTGTCCCACAGCCAAAGCTTGGCCCAAATCAGATCACGCTACAGATCAATGATCCCAAGCACAGCAGCAAATCTACAACAACATGTCTGCAAAAGAAAAGAACCAAGGTGTTGCAATGGCCCAGTCAAAGTCCAGACCTCAAACTAATTGAAATGCTGTAAATAAATGAACAAACTGAAGCAATGGGCAACAATGTGAGAGTCTGATGAAGTCAATGCAGAAAAACATCACTTCAAGTTACTGCTGCTGAGGGTGGTTCTACAAGATACAAATCCTGGGGTGTACTTAGTTTTTCACGTGACTGCATGGAGTCCCATGAAAACTGACTGTATTTATCCAGTTTACATAATTAGAGTCATCAACATGAAACAGAAAACAAACTTTTACGACATTTGAGCTCAACAATTAAAGGAAAACAGCCTCAAAATTCTTGTCAGAAAAGTGGAGTAGAATGAACCCGTGCGTCTGAGGCCCTTTAAGGGCTGTTATCTTTGATTTGGTGATCCAGGCTGGACCAGCAGGAACCAGACAGCGTGCTCTTAGTGTCTCATTTGTTGGGCTGTATTGTGATTATTGTGTGTAACATCGCTCACCGGGGAAACTGTGCTGTGCATTGGTGCGTAGAGGATGTGTCAGAGATGCGCCATGTGACTGGAGTGGGGCGTTCCTGCAGGAAAAAAAAAAAAAACTGTTCCTAGATGTGGATGTTTGGCTGTGGATGAAACTGATCAGTGCACTGAGTCAGGTCCTGGAGGTCCTGGAGGCCCTTCAAGGCCTCATGGCTGTAGCCTGATCAGATTTACCAGATTAAAGTGATCTGTTCTGCTTGGATGCCGCAGTGCAGCATCTAAAGCTGCTGGATTGTGTTTCTCGCTGCACTGTAGGTTGTGTTTCTGGATGTGGTACAGTAGTGCGCTGTGGTCACTGTACATAGGCTGGTTGACTGTTCTGTATAAAGCCATCGTTCCACAGGATCCTATGGTGGCGCTGAAGCTCAAAGCATGGCAGTCTAAAAGATCTTCCTGCTTTATTTCAGGCTGCAAACTTTTGTGCAACTTTTTGTTTATTTGAAGCTCAACAAGAGACTGTAAAGGGAAATGGCAGATATTAATGGGAGCTGCAGCAGGCTGATATGTATCAAAATGACCATTTAGGAAAATAAAACACTAAGAAAATATCTTTACAGTCTGAACACATGAGCAGTCCAAGACTGCATACCTCCGCCAACGCTGAACAGTCCTGGATTTTATACTTTTTCTTAAGGTAAACTATTTCTGCACTCACGGCCACTTTATTAGGTACACCTTACTAGTACTGGATTGGATCCCCTTTTACTTCAGTTCTTCACAGCAGAGATTCAGCAAGGAGCTGGAGACATTATTCAGAGGTATGATAGCGTTATACAGATTCTGCTGTTACTGTTGCCCTCCTATTAGCTTGACCTCTGGCACCAGCAAGGAACTGCCACCTCACTGGATATTTTCTCTGTTCCGGACCATCCTCTGAAAGCATTGTGTGGGAAAATCCCAGTAGATCAGCAAAAATGCTCACACCAGCCAATCTGGCACCAAAAAACACGCCGCGTTCAAAGTCACTTATATCACCTTTCTGCCCCATTCTGATGCTCACTTTGAACTTCAGCAGGTCATCTTGCCTATGTGTACATGCCTAAATGTATTAAGCTGCTGTCATGTGATTGGCTGATTGGATATCTGTGTTAAGGAGCGGCTAAAATGGCCGGTGAGCGTATGTCTTTATTTTGGATGTACTTGAATTCTTTGAAGCCCCTGTCACACCTTGACAATTTAACCAGTGTATGCCTATGTACGAAAAATTCGGCGAATACGCTAGTGTACATCGAATAAGTTATTGGTACGTTTTGTACAAGCTAAGAGTACACTGACGCATGCTGGTACACGTCGTAGTACAGTGAGGTCGCTGAAAATTTTTGAGCATGCACAAAATTTCTGATGTATGCCAGCATATGGCTCATACATCCCGTATATGTGGGCCATAAGTTTTAGGTAAGTTATACAATCACTTACACACGTTACTTGTAAGTTACTCATAAGTCGAAATACGTGGAGCAAATGTCTAATGTACCCAAAACCTTTTTCTAACCTATGTACAACTTGAAGCGAACTTATCTCCAACGCATATTGACATATGTAGATGTATTTGGTGTGGGCTGGACAGCCACAGCACTTACTGAACGTGTTTCTAACTTACAGCTACCGTATAATTGTGTATCGGCTGAGAGCAGCTACAATGCCACTGACGATGCCCGAGAGGCGTTGGAACCTGCATTATCTCCATCACATCTCTGTTGTGAACGCCAGCAACATGCTAAGCATTCTTTGGTATAAGTTATCTATAAGTTATCGAAACATTCTATATGAGTTACTAATATGTTACGTATAAGTCCAAAATTTTAAAAAAAACATCATAGCTCTGTGTGTGTGCCAGCGCTTTAGAGAAATTTTGATGCGTCAGCATACGCTGGTTAAATCATCAATGCGTGACTCGGGCTTCAAAATGAAAACACGTCGTTACAACTTTAAATCACAGTAAGATCATTATAAGTTGAAGACTTACTCAAAGAAAACCAACATTCAGGTGATGGCGAATCCATTAAATGGTGGTCTACTTAGTCGACTTTTGAACTGCTGATGCTGGATCAAGCAGCTGAGCCACATGAAGAAACGACTCAAATCACTAACTTTTTATGGTTCTTTGCTATTTTAACATTCGCACAACTAGATATTTGAATGAGAGGAAACCCCAACATCCACCATGGTTTGGAGAAAATATCAGACAGCCGCTGGTGTGCAATGAATCTCGGGATAGCGTGGGGCACAAAGGATCCACCAAATGTTCCCTTCCAGTCCTTCTTGGAAAGAGAGGACACATTTGTGGGCAGCATTTGGACGAGTCTTGGTGCTGAAGAACGACTTCCAAATTTAATGACTTTTACTTCGGGCCGAGCCCCACCGCCAGTAAGATGTTCACGCAACATACGCACATGTTCACAAACCATCAAACTGAACCAAAAACGTAACCTCCTTGGCAGAGGTAACAAACTGCAACACAGCCAAAGACGGAGGTGAGCTGCACAAACAAACACGCAGCATTTTTAGTCCAAAAGAACATGTGACAAAAACAAATATTACTTCTGAACGCTGAGAGCAGATTTTTTTGTTATATCACATCAAGCCCTAAAGTCCCGTCAGATCCTGCAGGAAGCAGAAATAGCTGCAGAGGTCAGATGGTTCTCCTTGGGGACGGTGGCGGACATTTACCAGCTGGTCATCTCTGGAGTTAGACCGTTAGCTTCAGGGATGATGATCCATGAAGAAAGCTTCGAGTCTGACTCTGTAGTGTTCATTTTGATCCATGGAGAACATCCGTCCCCCCAGGATCCTGAAACTCTTCCTGTTCTCTGTTTGCGTGCTTTCCTGTTAGCATGACTCTGTTCGTACCGCTCTGCGTTTGAACCGCGTCTCCTTTAACGTCTGTGCTTTCGCTGGTTCATATGTTTTCTCCCCGGGAGGGGCGGCACATTATTAACACTCAGTAACAAACCATCACATGTGACTTTCAGCTGATTTTTTCACAAACATATTTTAGTTTGTGCAGGTAACCAAACAGTAGCATGAAAAATGGCAGCGGGTCAAAGCAGCACTGTGTTTTTGTGGGTTCTGTCGGTAAAGTTGCTCAGTGCTGCAGTAGATGGTCCCAGCGAACGTTAGACAGTCAAACACACGACAGTAAACACCAGTGGTGTTTCTCATGCTCACTTTGTCCCCGAGGAGCTTTTAGATCAGTTTAAAAGACGTCAGAGGTGCTTTGATATTTTGCAGCGTCTTTAAACAGGTAATAAGCTTACCGTGGATTAATCCGCATTGGTTTTACACCAGATACCCTTCCTGACACAACCCTCCATGGTGGGGTGGGCTTGTGTCCCCACCTGGGATTGAACCAGGGACCATTTGCTGTCGTTTGGCAAATGCATAAACCACTATAGTACAGGGGACACTAAGACAGCCGAGACAACTTGCTTAATATGTTTCATTTGATGATGAAGTCAAAGTCCTTCTAGAAGCCATCTGGTTAACATATCTAGGCAGTGATTTTCAACCATGCAATATTCTTTCACTTCTTCTTCTTTCGGTTGCTCCCGTTAGGGGTCGCCACAGAGGATCATGTATTGCGAATCCGCATTCAGATTTGGCAAATATTTTACACCGGATGCCCTTCCTGACGCAACCCTGCCCATTTACCTAGGCTTGGGACCAACACTTGCGTGTGGCTCCAGTGGCTGGGTTACAGTTTTCTTTAACAATAGCTTTAAGTTGAACGGTCACAATACAGAAAATGTCCACTTCTGGGCTGCCGACACATTAAGGCCTAGAGGAACTTTTATGACATCCTATTCTAAATCCATAGGCATTAATATGAAGCTACAGTATGAGAGCTTTTATTCTTCTGGGAAGGATTTCTAAATGACTTTAAAGTGCGTCTGTGGGATTTTTTACTCATTCATCCAGATGAGCATTTGTGAGGTCAGACTTTACGGTTGGCAGAGTGCAGGCAGACAGGTACCATTCTCCTAACCCAGACTCGTCTATCAGACTGTCAGATGGAGCAGTGTGAGTCGTCACTCCACAGTACACATTTCCACTCTTCTGGGGTCCAGTGGCGAAGTGCTTTACACCACTCCATCCAACACTTGGTATTGTGCTTGGTGATTGAATGCTTACGCGTAGCTGCTCAACCATGGTAATCCATGCCACAATGCTCGTGGTGCACAGCTTTTGTGCTGATGTTAATGCCAGAGGAGGTTTGGAACTTGAGTTACTGGGTTAGCAGAGTGTTGGCCACTTTTATGCACTATGCGCCTTAGCTCTCAGCAACCCTGCTCTGTGACGCTACGCAGTCGACCGCTTCATGGCTGAGTTGCTGTGGTTCCTAAATGCTTCCACTTTGCAGTAATACCACTTACAGCTGATGGGGGAATATCTAGGAAGTAGGAAATTTCACCAACGACTTGTTGCAGCGGTGGTGTCCTATTACAGTACCACACTGGAGTACAGTACCACCTTAGAACGACCCATTTTTTCTCAAATGTTTGTAAAGGCAGACTGCATGGCCAGGTACTTGATTTTATACACTTGTGGCACTGGGACTGAATGAGTGAATGACACTCATGAATTCAATGATTAAGAGGTGTCCCAATACTTTTGTCTGTGTAGTATAAATAAATTTGCCTACATCTTCATAACAAAGCGGTCCCTTAGAGTATTCTCCTATAGATTCCTATTCAGTATAATTTATCAGCCACATCTCTTTCTTATAATGTCTCCGCTAAAGTTCAGAAATACTCAGTTTACAGTAACGCAGGATGTTATTTTTCTGCATTGTTGCTGCAACACTGCTGATTATTTTTCTGTTGGTTGACAAATTAGTTAACAGTGTCAGCTCTAATTGTTTGGTTTGATTTGTTGTCAAACTACTTTTTTGTTTTTGTGTTCCAAAGTTCCGTACCGTGAGACCTTGGCCGAGTCTCACCGAGCTGTAGGGCCAACATTTAGGCCACAGATATCACCGTGTTTCTCTGGCGACTGGCGACTTGTGAAAAATCTTTAATTTCAGTTTATGTTTTATAGCGCATACTCACAACAAATTCACACTGTAAGGTTAAGACCCTACAGTGTTAGAGAGAAAACCCCAACAATCAGACCATCCCCTGTGAGCAAGCACCTGGCGACTGTGGGAAGGAAGAACTTCCTTGCAGATGTGTACTGGTGCTGAGATCTGGTTGAGTTGGCTCCTGTGGCCTTTAAGAACTAACCTTTATTTAACCAGGAAGTGAACTTTTGAGATTAAGAATCTCTTTTGCGAGCGTGTCCTGAGCTGATGGGCAGCATCACCCTAGCGTGTTTTTCAACGGCAGGAGAAACTGGCGTGCCCGGAGAAAACCTGCACAAACACGGGCAAACTCCACACAGAAGGGCCCTGCCTGGGATTGAACCCAGGACCCTCTTGCTGTGAGGCGACAGTGCTAGCCACTGTGCATGTATATAGCAATGAAACGCCTGTCTGTTTTTCACACCATGAAGGTGGTTTAATCAAAGTATTTCTTCAGTGGGCAGCACCGTCGCCTCACAATAAGAAGGTCCTGGGTTTGGACTCGTGATCAGTCCGAGTACCCCAGCAGAACTGACTCCTTTTCCCTGCAGAACGACAAATCCCTATATTTGCAGATTGAGGGATCCCGCAGAACCTCATATCTTGCTCCGGTGTGACCTCTGATCCGAGGTGCGACCTGGTTACCAAACGAGGGACTCAGCTTAATCCTCCTGATCCTGATAGAGGAGGCTCAGACTTCCCTCTCTCTGCTCGCTGAATTAAGATGGCCTTCACGGACTTCCTGATAACATGAGAACGTGCATTAAGGCACGTGGCATCATCTGTTGCCATGGCAGCGGCGTTAATCCGTCCTTTTGTTCTGCGTACGTGAAATAAAGCTTAATTTAACGCCGCTTAAACCTCCAAGCAACCTTTAAGGTGAGGAGGCAGTTTGATGCAGCTGGACCCTGAGACTCTGACAGGACTCAGCTCTTTGATTTCAGATGTGTGACTGACAGCTCCTGAAGGATGCGCTGAAGTTTGATTTCTCAGGTGTCACTCGTCGTTCCATCAGAAGACTCAGGAGTGGATGTTTTAATATCTCACCATCAGGAATTTGTATAATAATGAGTTATTAGCAAAAAATCTGTAGGTCCTGAAAGTCTGAGAAAGACCTCAATTCACTTGTCATTAAAAAAGAGCCTAAGAAGCCATTAAAGTTCCGCAGTTTATCTAAAATAAGCCTCTCTTAGTTGCTATTCTTTTCTTTTGTTAATTCATCATTCATACAGGAGCAGGTTTAGCCAGCTAATGTGTGATATGTTAAGTCAGTGACAGTTAAAAAATGAATTATCATAATTCTGATTACCTCTTAGTTAGGATGAAGATTAAAAGAGTTACATGACGCACTCAGGAACAACAAAAGATCAGAAGGGGTTTGGAATAAACTTCAAATGGTTACAAATCAACAGCAGCAGTTTGCTGTTTGCAGCTTAGGCGGTGGCTCAGTGGTCAGCGCCGTTGCCTCACAGCAAGAGGGTCCTGGGTTCGAACCCGGGTAGGGGCCCCCCACCCCCTGCGTGGAGCCTGCATGCTCTCCCTAGGAGCTCCAGCTTCTCCTATCACTGAAAAACATGCCAGGGCGCTGCTGTCCGTCAGCTGGAGACACCCTCCCAAAAGAGAGTCTTCACCTCGAGAGCTCCCTTCCTGCTTAAACAAAAGAAACTGCTCGTAATTTAATCACGCTGTCGTCTTCTGTTTGGACGCCCCTGCAGAAGAGACTCTGCTCGCAGCCGTAAACATAAACAACGAATATTAACAGAGACAGCCGTTTAGTTAAGACGGTACGAATGTTCAGCGAGTCGAGACATTTGTGCTGTTATAACAGCCGCAGGAGGCGCGACTGTGGTCATATATCAGAGGTTATTGCACATATTTTATTTAAACAGCAAGATTATGTAAGAAACTATAAGATGCGCAGGGATGAAATATAGAAATGAGTGGGTGAGTGGATATGAATACATGTAATATTTAGATGTATATGTTGTGAATAAGTAAATAAAGTGAATATCAAGACCATATCACTGGAGGGGTTGCAGATGAGGATTAAATAATCAAATAGCAAAATGAAACTAGTGTTGCAAGGAGGAGTTGTGTAGTGTGATGTCGCAGGAAGGAGTGATTTCCTGTGGCGTTCTGTGGAGCACCGCGGTGGAATGAGGCCGCTGCTGTCCAGCGCGTCATGGAGAGACTGCGAAGGATTGTCCTTAACACAGATCAGTTTGTTGATGTTGGTGTCCAGTACTCTCAGTCTGCTGTCCCAGCATGGAGGGCGGCACTGGCTGCCACAGGCTCATAAAACATCCTGAGCGTCGTCCTGCAGATGTTGCAGGACGTGGGACATCTCAGTAAATAGAGTGAGGGAACTGAATGAGAACATGAAGACATTACCCAGTCATATATTAACAAACTGTCAGTCACACCATACGCTGCTTTATCGTCTATTTACCTCGAAATGGGACTGTAAGTTACAAAATGAACATATGCGCAAGACTTCAAAAGTTACCTATGCAGCACACCTACAGGAGCTATTGTGGCGTTCCTTTCGAAATCTAAAGGCATTAATATGGAGTTGGTCCCCCTTTTGCAGTTATAACAGTTCTCACTTTTCTGCGAAGACTTTCTACAAGATTTTGGGGTGTGTCTGTGGGAATTTGTGCCCATTCGTCCAGAAGAGCATTTGTGAGGTCAGACACTGATGTTGGGTGAGAGGGCCTGGCTTGCAATCTGTATTCTAATTCCAGAGCTGTGAGATAAGAGAAGATAAGATAAGATATTCCTTTAACAGTCCCACAGTGGGGGAAATTTGAGATGGGGTTAAGGTCAGGGCTCAGTGCGGGCCAGTCAAGTTCTTCCACACCAGACTCATCAAACCATGCCTTTTTGGGCCTTGCTTTGTGCAAACAGAAAAGGGCCTTCTCCAAATGATTTCCACAAATTTGGAAGCATGGAATTTTCTAAAATGTCATGGCAAAATGCAGCCAGGCAGGTAATGTTCTCCTGGCATTCACCAAACTGAGACCTATCCATCAGACTGCCAGATAGAGAAGCGTGATTCATTACTCCACAGAACACGTTTCCACTGGTCCATAGTCCAGTGGTGGTGTGCTTTACACCACTCCGTCTGATGCTGAGCCGTGTGCTTGGTGATGTAATACTTTGACACAGCCACTCAGTCTTAAAAACCCATGTTATGAAGCTCCTGGTGCTGATGTTAATGCCAGAGAAGGTTTGGAACTCTGCAATTACTGAGTCAGTGGAGGGCTGCTATATTTACGCACTATGCACCGCCGCACTCAAGGACCCCCGCTCTGTCACTGTGCGTGGCCTGCAGGCTCACGGTTGAGTTTCCGCAAGTTTCTGCAGTTTCTAAACGCTTTCGCTTTGAAATAATACCGCTTATAGTTGATGATGGAACATCTAGGAGGGAAGTGAGTCCACCAACTGACTTGTTGCAACAGTGGCATCCTATTATATTACCACGCTAGAGTTGAGTGAGCTGTATGGTTAGGTGCTTGATTTTATACAGCTGTGGTAATGGGACTGAATGAAACACCTGAATTCAGTGATCAAGATGTGTGGCCCAATACTTTTGTCCATAGAATGTGCCACGGCACGGAATAAGTGAGCGGTAATGTGGTTTTCACTTCTGTACAATCTTTCTGCTTATTGCAAAGAGGAGAGTTGGGCATTGCCGAATATTAGAGTCAATGTAGGTTTAAAAAAAAGTCTGTGGACAGAACAGAAAATATATTTAACAAAATATTTTTTAAACATTATAATCTTTCTCTTAATAATGAACATTTCTGAAAGTACTTTGGGGTCTTTAGCACAAATTGCTGCTGTTCTGCTGCTGCTGCTGCAGCTGCAAAACTGTGTTTGTCATCTGAGCAGTGAAGAAGAAAAAACTGCCCCAACATTCACTAACTGAACTGATGACCTTCCAGCTGGACCAGGCTGGAGGGTAGCGTGACACACAGTAACACACACAAACTCACCATTACACACACACTCACACACACACACTAAGAGTGGGCAGTGAAAAGTAGAAATTTAACAAGGCGGATGGAGGGTTCTGTGCAAGCGATGGGATGTACCACCGCACCACACAGCCGCTCGCACGTGCTTCTGCTTCTGTCCCTGTGGAGATTATGCTAACTTGAATTGCTTTCACTTTTTAGGGACTACGTCCACATCCCCTATTAATTTCCTCACTTTTCTAAAGTGTATTTCAGTTTAAATGCCCCTTTGGCTGCTCCCCTGTTTTTTCCCCAAGGGGGTCACCGCAACGGCTTGATCCACACAGGGGCCAGCAAACCGCCACACTTTGCTTTCAAATATGAGCTGTCATATTCCTATATAATGTAGTGAAATTTAAAAAAAATGGTGCCACTTTCAAAAATATATCAGTTTGACAATATATTGTCATTACTTTCCACATTCAGAAAGAAAAACGTCACCCTAACTTTACTCTGAAACCAGGCTGAAATCAACAGCCTGCCACTAAATTGTAACTTGACCATTTGTCGATGTATTCAGTGTATACATTTATATTTCTTAGTACCTTAAATTACTGTTGTATACTGAATATTTTTTCATTTTCTTACATAGCATTTTTTCTGTTCTTGTAGGTTTTTGTGCATTTGTAGCTACTCTACATACTGTTTATACTCTGAACACTTTTTGTCTACGTGCTACTGTGATATAAGAATTTCCCAGTTTGGGAAAGTTCTTTCTATCTATCTATGCTCTGCCTAAAAGTAAGGATTGGACACAGTGTCCTCACAAGATCAAACAATTGGATTGGTTCCCACAAAGGCCTGAATACCTGAATACAAGCACTCTTTAGCCTCAGTGCAAGCTGACTCAGGATAATTCACAGATTGTTGTCCTGATGGTGAAACGGCTCCACCAGCTCCTCGATAGAAAATCTTTAATTTCCTCAAACATCAAAGTTGCTTGCTACTCTGTGGTAGGGCTGTGTGACGTGGCAGTATATATCAGATGAAAAAAAACCAAACATCTTTTCATATTCTGGTATATTTTGGTCTATCATTAATTTCTTTATGTCACAAAATGCACTGTTTACTAAGGATTTTCCTGGCCACTAGTTGGTTAAACATTTATCATATAAGTATTACATGTGTACTTAGGAGGTATTTGAAACCATTGATCTCATTATTTGATAATCACATTGTTTTAAATGCTGATGAAATGCACGCCGTGAATAACTTTGCATAACCATAATGTCAGATTAGTTTGAAGAGCGTGGCTAACATAGCAGTGTTAGCAGCAGGAGGCCAGCGTCCGCACAGCTGTGCAGAATGTGGTTACACATCATTTCAATTTAGTCTTGGCACAGCCAGCATACAACTGCTCATTTTCTACGTCTAAGTACAGCAGAACAGAGCTGCTTCCAGCTCCTGCCATCTGTCCCACACTGCTAGTCTACTTTTCGCCGCTCGTTTACTACTTCCCATCACAGGGAGAGGAAGAGAGAGGCTCAGCCGTCTGTCAGGGCCACAGCCCCTGTTAGCCCCAGTTAATGAAGGGTGGAGTCAGTTTTCAACCAACACGTAACAGCCATTGGCCATTATTAAAAGTGGAATAATTCGTTTGACCAACGTTCTGGTAACAACTACCAACTGGTAGAGTACATGTGTACTATTTAAAACAAAATGTTTTCTCCATTGGTTGAAGGTTTGCAATCTTGCACAGTACCACATGGATGCAGACAAAAACATGAATACCAGCATGGCTTAATTCTTGGCTGCTTTAAGCTTAAAGTTCCATGTTTACATTTGGTATTTTATACTCCAATATTTAGGCTGGGCCTGTACTCATTTGTTTTTAAAAGTTCTTTATATTTTATATATTAATATTTTTATCTTTACATTCTTAATTATAGATTGGCCCAGAAGTTCTAAATAAAAAGAGAAAAATCATCACATATGAATGAGTACCATTCATTTTTTAATTATGTAATTTAAAATGGAAACCAGAAATGGTCCTCTCCATCATGTCGTTATATAAACTATTAATTGAATTAATTTACAGACACTGTACTATATTGTGATATATATTGTTTTTGGGATATGAAATTACATATCATGACATGAGATTTTGGTCCGTGCGGTGACGCAGCTCAGAGTATGACTGACTGGACTGAGGTTCTTGGTCAAACCATGGCAAAAGGAACCAAGTGGACCAATGAAGAGTGTTTCTAGTATTTATAGTCTTTACAATGTCTGTCTGATAACCCGGCTGCTAATGCTCAGTCAGTTTTGTTGTCCATTCAGGGCAGAACCAAAAAGGCGTCACCAAACCCTACAGGGAAATGGATAAAGCTGAGTTCCCATTCATGCGAAATTGATTACAAATCAGTGTGACAGGAAATTCCTGTACTTCCCTGGCGAGTGGAGTACAGTTTTTACAAAATGGGTAAGAAATGACTTGTATCATGACATGAGCCTTTGCAAACCTTTGCTGAGCTGTTACAACAAAGTTTCAAGGTATTTATGACTATCACAAGGTAAGGTGTCATTACCTGCCTCGCAGCTGCTTCCTCAACAATCCTGGTACTTCCTTGAGGGAATCATTTGCTGAACTAGCCCCTCATGGTGATGAATTTGGTGTTCTCCAAAGAACACCGGAAATAGCAGGTCCTACCCTGGCGCCTCGTTCTCTTTGCAGATGAGAGGAGGTTCACGCTGATCACATGTGATAGACATGAAAGAGATTTCAGGCGCCATGATGAATGTTATTCTGCTTGTGGCATCATGTAACATGACCGGTTTGGCAGCGGGTCGGTGATGGGACTGTTGGTACTTCAGACCCATTGTCAGACCTTATGCTGGTGCAGTGGGCCCTGGGTTCCCCCTGGTGCAGAACGATGCCTGAGAGCGTGTAGACAGTGCCAGGATGATGAGGGTATTATCTGGTCTTCACAGTCTGCTGACCCTGACCAACTGACCGCCTCTGGCACGTCATGTGGTTTTATTCTTTAACTTTGGTTTTTGTTGTGATTTTGAATCCAGCCCTCAAAGGTTTGTTTTTGTGTTCCAGTGACCATTTTGTTCTCAATGAATTACGCAGTAAAGATTTTCAACTTGAATCTTTTCTTCATCAAAATCCAATGTGTATATGTGTGATGTGACATACTTTACACTCTGACTCAGCACAAACTTAGCTAAGCCTCAGGAGAAAATAATATTGACTTTACAGACAGAGGATGTCTTACAAAGTGCAACATTTTTTAAAGTATTTCTGAAGTTAAAATTTCTTTTGTTCTTTTTCTTTTGTGGTAGATGGTATAGATGCTGGGTTTTTCCACCAGGAAAACTGTGACTAATGGAAAAACCACAACTTTATGGCTTTAAAAATGCACAAATGGTCAAATAGGCTGCATAAAAACACAACGTTTGATACAGGGGTGTTCTGGGATTTTTCAAATAGGAAAAGAGAATATTTAAATGAGATAATCCAAAATAAAATCAATATTGCTTATTGGTGTAGAAAACATTGTGCAATATTTCAGGCACATGTGCAGCTCTGTGTCCAGTTATAGACTCATTACTTAAAGTGGTGCTGCAAAAGAGTTAAAACAAATGTTTAATATTGTCCAAAATGTAGACTTCATTAAACGTTATCATCCTTCTGGATAGGTACTCTCAGCATCTACCTTTTTACCCAAAGGGTCACCTCAGCAGATGTGATTTGGCACAGATTTTATGCCGGATGCCCTTCATGATGCAACCCTCCCATTTATCCAGCCATCGGAAGTACGCTGATTTGTTGGATTGGATTAGATTACTTTATTGTCATTTCAACTACATTGAAATACACAGTGAAACGATATAGCGTTCCCCCAGGACTTGTGACTCCAAGGCTGGGCTTGTGTCTGTTGTGAACAAGGGACCTTTTGCATATGAAGTGAATGCTGTGTGTAAATCACTATGTTACAGAGGACACAAAAAGTTTTCATCCTATTAAATTATCTTATGGTGTAATGGTTAAGGTGCCGGGCTCATGATTGCGAGGTCGTGAGTTTGAATCCCAGTCAGACCCCCACTTCACCGAGACCCCTAGGCAAGGTCCTAGCGTGCAAGCGTGCCTTTGTCCACCCAGCAGTAAATATGGGTACCAGTAAAATACTGGGAAGGTGAACTGCGATGGACTAGTGTCCTATCCAGGAGGAATCTAAAGCTATGTTCACACTGAATGCAATTCGCGCGGCGAATTTGCCTCCACCGTCTCTGTTTGGCCACGTGGCGAATTCGCCCCTATTTGCTTTTCCAAAAGTGTGTTCATAAACCACACGCGCATATGGGAGGAGCTACCGCCAACCTATTGGCCTCATTGCTACATTATGGAAGACATGGATGATGTTGAGAGAGTAGCTTGGATTTATTTGTTTTGGAGAGCTCTACAAAGGCGCCGGCAAGCACGTCGCCGTGTCTGGGTTCACGATATAATTCAGAGACGCTCCCAGTACGGTGAGTTTCACCATCTACTCCAGGAGCTGCGTCTGGATGACGGCCGCTTTCAGCGGTACTTCCGTCTCTCTGTGGCCCAGTTTGACAACTTGCTGTCCACGCATTGGTCCGCGGATTATGCGACAGGACACCAATTACAGGCGCTCTATTCCAGGACTCCGCCCGCTGATCACATCATCAACACGTCACTACCAAAGCCAAGTTCCTGATTGGTTGACGT